>JAGDQP010053244.1:0-10923 GCA_022664845.1 Lepisma saccharinum | reverse complement strand
GGACGAATGCTCTATGGTAGGAGATGTTCAGCATTCTCGTATATTCATTGATATCTACACCAGTCCAACACGTTTTCAGTCCCCAGCTTCAACAGCTAGTTTTGTTCCCAGGATAATAAAACCCAGTGCTCAAATTTGCTAACCGAATGCTCTATCGTAGAAGATTTTCAAACTTCTCGTATATTCATTGATATCTACAATCTCCCGGCTCACTTGCTGTAGACGGATGAAAAATTTCTCCCTATCTCCCTTCATTACCGGAAACAACATCAAAGAAAAATGTTACGAAGGGGAGAACTAAAATTTTGCGAAGAGGAAAACTATCACCACAGGAATAATTCATAAAAGAAAAGAACCAGCTAGCAGAGAAAGACTTTGCGAAAGGAGAAGACTAATCATCCGAGGGCAATTTTACAAAGGGGGAAACAAACATTAGAGTAAAATGTTTCGACGTGGAAACTAATGATGCGAGGAGAATTTTGTAACGAGAAAAACTAATCATATGAGAAAATTTAATCATGGCAAAGCTACTCTCGTTCTAGAATTTTCCAGGGAACAATACGATAGTGTTTCTTAATGGGAAATTCCACTCACTCGGTATAGTTTTGTTTTGATGGTATGGTTTGAGATCCGTGGGAAAATTGTATCACGAAAAGACACCGGAAGAAAAGTTGGAGACTATAACGGGATATCACAAATTTTAGAATGTTGCAAATTCGCTTCAGTATCTTGTGAAGATTGATCAACGACACCAGACGCAAAGTTTGGTATACGTAATAGATTCTTAGAGAAAGTATTCCTAATGCCTGAGATAGCACAAGCACAATGAGGTAAAATGCTATTGGTTTAAAAGTATAGAGATTTTTCACAAATGTAAGGATTTCGATTACCTGAATTATATTGTTAATAAACGCGCCATCCCAATATTCGGAAGTGGAAAGAATACTGTTAATGTTCTTACAAATATTCAATATATGTGAATTTGTGACACTGTATATAATTTTACTACAGTTCGAAACAAATACTATTGACTATTATTAAGATTATTATTGCAAGTGAATAGGGCTTGATGTTCAGTAATCAGTATTCAAATAACAAGATTTTACTTATTCACTATCAATGGATAAAAGTACACTACAAATGCTATCCAGTTTCAGAATATTCATCAAGCAAAATTAATAATTTCTTTGCAGCTTGATTTAAGTTTTGCCTAACTAAATTATGTATATATCCTCGTGAAGAAACAAAAACAGTCCTTATCAGGGTTAATCCAATAAACTATCCCGGTTAAAGTTACATGAACAAACAGGCCTTAACAAAACTGTTGTAATAAACAGTTATTTTCAGTACCTACCATAATAACCAGTTCTTTTCAGAGCTCAGATATTAATGAAAACAACGTGTCATTTTAGTGCAATTCACATGTGACTGTCTATTCATACGAATTTGTTATTGATGAATATTACACAATAGTTTTCTTTTCTCACTTTTTTGCTACTAGTATTGGTACATCGTTCCAATAAGTAACCCGATAAAACAAAAGATAAAATAATATTTCAATGATTCACGATAGTAATAATACTGAAATTAGCATATAACCTCTCGGATTTAGATTTATACTCAGAAACACAATTGCGGATAAAATAGATTGATGCAAAATAAATCTAAAATTGTGGTGACGGTGTGTTCGTCTTTCATACTTCTTGTAAAAGTGAACAGTACAATAGATCACTTTCAGATACATAAAATATTCCAAAACATATTTACTACATCACCAAAATGTATGCTTATGTGTATTCGTATGATGTGATAGACGATGGAATGAATTGCGTATATACCGTGCCATTTATAATTTGCATAATTAACATATGAATAATATAGAATTCAAATTGGAAATATACTAACTAAACTATTCTTTATGTGAGCGCTCCGTATCCTGACTCTATCTCAGCAATATGTTGTTAGGAACTATTTTAAAATAGATGCAGAAATATCTAGAATAATATTTTCTTTGGTTCAATGTGAATTTTCTAGTAAGTTCAGAGTACACAGGACCCGCACTTACGCTTGTGCTCATCATAAAGTTTCTTCAAAATCGTGTTACTATTTCTTCATTTTAATATGCTTTAAAACCTATCGATAACACGTCATGTGGGTACCCACGCCTTTATTATGTACATTTACAAACAAATTCAAAACGCGAATACAACCTATTCGTACTCTGGAAATACTTCTTTCCGACTATATTTATGTTTTGCTTTCAACAAAATCGTTGTAGTAATTTAGTTAATCTGTGCTTTAAATTCGTTGTCCTACTAAATGCACTTTAATTCTATTTACTTTGTTAGTGCACCAGGATTTTCTTAAAAATTACTTTACGCATATACGTTACTATGTTCTATGTTCAACAAAGGTGGTACACACAAAAATGCTATCTCAGTCACTCGTCAATAGCGTAATGAAGACAGAGTACAAATGAAAAATATGCTCTTGGGAATAAAAACATAATTTCGTTTCTCTCTTGGAATTCCTGTTCAACACGGTCGGTCATTTCGTTCAAAGTTTTCATATGTTTCTCACACAACAGTACATTTATCTTTAGTTTCGTCCCTCACAGTTCTACAAATATCCTACTTTTTTTGGCACCCACAATTATTTAAAAATCTTAATGGATACGTATTCTTCCTTACTCGCTATTATACGGCTTCGGGAAAAATATATCTGGTGATTAAGTATATATGTGGCAACACTACAGTCGTTTTCCGACGAAGAAAAAAATAGAATGAATTCGTTGGAGGTCAGCAGAGAAAACGATGAAGAAATGTGTTCACCTATGACGTCAGAAGGCAAAAACACTGAAATTGACCTCCCCACGTTCAGACTTCGTGCTATCTATTGTTGTCAAATACACAAAATACTGCATTTGTCACCTTTCCAGGTACAGTTATTAAAAAATGGCTCCTTAAGTCATACACTATTTCGAAAAGTATTGTAAAATCTGATGAATTCAACGTGACACGGATATTCAGATTTTTCTATCGTTCAAAATATAAAACGTATTCATCTCATAAGTATCAACTAAATAAATATATTTGTCCTCCTAAAAGAGTGAAAACTATACATTGAGCAAACTGCTAATAAGGATCAAAAAGTGTTACTCACCAAGTGAAGGTTCTCTTTAGGCTACGCAGAATATAATAATTTATCCAAACAATTCCAGTATTCTTCCGGTAGCTGTCAAACTCTTCCACTCCACAGTACAATATATCATCCCCTGTTCAAGCGAACAGGCACTTTGTAAAGACCACTTGTGTTTGTCTTCCACACCATTTATTTGGACTTAATATATGTCACACTGGTTAATATACTTCACTTCACTTATACGATGAATAAACGTACGTTCACACGTCACATACTACCTGAATATAAATAAATTGGAGGGAGCTTCATCGCCAGCTCTGTACTCCGGACTTCATTACTTTGTATAAAATTGCAGATCAGTGTTTCCCACCTCCCGAATGGAGTTGGGCTTCTTCATCTCATCAAAAGTTTTTTTTTGTTTTGATTGCTATATTGTATATGAAAATACATAGCACACAGTGTGCCCTTACAACAGTGTAACATGCATCGGGAAATGATTACTGACACCTAAACAACAAGAAAAGTTTTCAACAAAACTTAATACTGACAGCCGGTGACGCCATTGACCAAAAACAGAGAATTATAAGAGTTTTAATAGTCTATCAAAGTATTCTTGAGGCTGTCAACATCTGAAAACATGATAATATAGTCACTCCTTAAGAGTCCTCAGTATTCCGCTCCACTTATAAGAATATTTTTAAATAACTGATAAATGACGAGTAACAATATTATCAGGGGGACAAGAAAGTAATCAGTTATTTGTAAGACATTTTGATGATCAATTGTAGTTAGGAAAATATTAACATTGCTCAATGATATAGTCACCATCATTAAATATAGAACCTTTTCCTACGATCTACGAGACTTAGAATGCCTCGTTTGAAAAAAAAAATATTGTTCTTGGAGGTAAGAAGTGGAGTTTATTTTCAAAACGTCCCTTGTCCACAAAAACATATATTGGGTGATTTAGTTCATTTCATTATTTTCTAACATATTAGCAAGGTTTAATGAATGCAAAAAGCCTATAAAGCTATTTAATTATCAAAATTAATTAGTGTATGGAAACTATAATTAAAAGTAAAAATTGAATATATTTTATCTTTCCCATTTTTTTAAATAGACAATCTTGTTAAACTAAAACTTTTAACACTATTTATAAGATAATCATGGTTGCAAATTTACCCTAACTTTGAAAAATAAAAAGTGTATTACAAGTGTTTCTCTTGATTTCCCAACATTTATGGCTCTTGGACAAGGGACGCTTTGAAGCTAAATCCTAAACCCCTTTGCACACCATCTTGCAATCAGAAGGTTTTATGTCTTGTGTTGCAAGAACCTGAATAAGTGATAGTCGGTAGGGTGAATATCCGGCGAATATGGAGGATGTGATAGAACTTCCAATCCTAACTGCCTAATTTTCTTGATTCAGTCCTTAAGAATGTGATTTTGCATTAACGTGCTTCAAGATTACCCATTTTCGATTAACAAGCTCAGAATGTTTGCATGACAATGCTTGGTGTACTCGCTGTAATTATCCACAGTAGATGGGGAAATCAGACTTTGTTCCGTGTGCTCATAATGATAATTCCATGATTATCCAACCAAACTCACAACCTTTTGTAGATGAAGGCCATCTTTAGGTATTGGAATTGGATGTTGATTTGCCGAAAGCCACTGCTGGCTTCGTTTAATATTTTTTATACAGAGTCTATTTTTCGTCACTAGTTTGGACACGTGCTAACATGGGGTCATATTAGTTGTCTGATCCGCAATGAATTTCAAATCGCCCTCCTCTGTGTTTTACTGTTTTGTTTTCCGACAGTTCATGTGGAACACATACACATTGTTTATAGACCTTGCCTACCTTCTTCAAGTACTCTTGGACAGTTGAGCATGATGAATTAAGTGTCTCTGCTAATTGTTGTTTCTTTGTATCTGATTCAACGAAACTCTTTAGAACAGCAACATCAAGCGTCTGAGGTCTTCCAGATCGAGGACAATCCGAGAGATCAAAATGTTTGTCCGCAAATCTCCTAAAAATTTTGTTAACCTTGAACACTTCTTCATATGTTCAGCAACTTATTTTGGTAGCCTCGGTAACATTCCTTCCTTGGTGAAACAAAAACAGCTTACAATTACGGAGATGCTGCTCTTCAACTTTAAAGCCAAACAGATAGGCTGAAATTAACAATAAATCACTTCTAAGTACAACAAGATGTTTACTTTCAAAAGAACAATCATATTTACTCATTTCCGTTATGTTTATATGACAACAATCAGGTGAAATAAACTATCTATAACATAATTGATTACTTTCCACTCCCACTTATATTTTAGAAAGCGACCTCAATGATGCTTAGGAGTAGTATAGGAATAACTCTTCCTCAATTTCAATGTGTGTATTTATGATCAGAAATTTGAACGCGTAGGTTATTACGTCATACTTTATGGACTTTAAGTTTAATTGCTTAAATAAAGCCATTACAAAATCAGAATTAGTTCATTTGGTAGTTGTTAATGAATATTATCGAGGTCGGTTTTGAATATTTCAGTATTGTTCTATATTTTCCCGGTATTTTAAAAAATCAATTAAAGTGTTGGAGGTGACCCTTAAGCCCCTTTAATTACTGAGAAACATCACCTTTTGTCACCTGCATCTATCAATCATATTCGTTCTCTCAGTAAAAACGTGAAAGATATTGTGGCAGCATTAAGTATAGGAACATTGTGGAGATTAGTTCAATTACGAAAACAAAGACTTAAAGTGTGGTTACATATATATACAAAGTTGCACTGAACATGCGTCGAAAATTGTGTAGTTTCGAAGCTAGAGACATCCAAATGAGTCGGCATTAGCAGATATGATAAAATAACTAACCTAAAAATGACGTTAAGTATGTGTCCGTAGCAAATTACAATCGAATTTGTACACAGGAATTGCATTTTAATAAGTTTATAATTGAGACAGTTCAGTATAAGGTATGTTCCCTCTATGATCTGTAAGAGAGGGGTTATTTATCACAGCAGTTATATTGTCTGCAGTTATAAATAAAAAGTTATATTTCTACGATGAATATGTTCTTGATTTATAAATTATATTGATAGTGAGCATAAGCTTCAATAAACTGTATACATGGTGTTTCAAAATAATATTACAAACTTACACGGTACAAAGCTCTCATGAAACGATGCAAAAAAGTCTTTGTAAACATGGACCAAGACATACTTCGTTTTTGAAGGTACCAACACTGAAAAAAATCAAATAGTGCTGGGTTTAGACTAAGCTTATAGCTGAAATCAGATCAACTACACTGAAATCAAAACAAAAAATGCTCCGTACATTGAATAGATTGTTTAATATACAGCTTTATTGTATTAAAATCATAGGTGATTCCCCGGAAACATCGTTTTAAAATTTCCAGGAGTTAGTTCCATAACTCAAAAATACGTTCTTTTTATATTTAAAGTAATTACCTTCCTTTTGGAAAGTGGGTGCACATTAAGAATTAGCATAGTTTTCCAGTCCCAAATTATAAGTCTAGTAAAAATTAAAGAATTATAGCTAGTTTAGTTCTCCCCATAATCTTTTCGAAAAATTTGTCAGGTTTCAAGAGTAAATGTAAATTTTCTTTAACAATCCATTGGTACTATGAATGTTCGTTAACTTTCATGAGAGATTTTTACCCTAAAAATTTGAAACTCTTTTTTGAACATTCTGTGTGTTTGAAATAGGTATATATTATCTGTTTTATATCGGTAACGTAGTTGTTTGCCATTTTATGTAGTTCTTCTGTAGTTTGGTAATCTCTAAATTACATCAATGTCTTATTTTTCAGTGGTACTACTATTTCGCAATTATAGAAGATTTGATCTTCCGTCTCGGCTGGGTGCTCTCCTTGTCATTGACTGAAATGGGATTTGAGCACGCAGAAATTGTAGTTTCAATTTTATCCATAATAGAAGTGGCCAGGTAGGTTTTGATATGCCATTTTTTAATTCATGGTTGCTTTAACAAGTGTTCGGTAAAATCCTATTTTGTAACCAAGGAATAGCAGGATCAGCGATTATCTTTCGATTATTTAGTAAAATGTTACTATGGTAGGGGACATCCATAGCTGCTTATAAATTAACTCTTGCGTACTACTCTTGTTTTATTTTCAAACTTCTGCTCTAAACGTGAATGTTTAATATTCAAACCCTATCTTCAAAACTCCTGAGATGGAATATTTCACTTCGTTATGAATTCAGTGCTTCATGGATTGTGCTATTACGTATAAAATATCGTATTTTACGGAATGCATAAATCAAACATAAGAGATGTCCCGCTTTCAAGTACTATTCTAAAAATATATTCTGTAAGTGGTGGTTGTTATTTCTTCCAGACATACTCACATATGCGTAACGATGTCACTGAACAATACAAAAAGGGTTGTGTTCCCAAAACCGTCAAAAGGAATTCGCTATGCTATCTAGACTCGAAAAATACTATTGGCTTGAAAGTGCCTAATCTGATTATCTATATGGTATTTATTGAAATAGTTCATAAAATACCACCTACAAAACATAAATGGCATGGGCAGGAGGCCACTAAAGATAGAAGGAGATACAAAGTAATAAGTAAACAACATAGTCGTTAACCTGCTACATATCGTAACCTCTCGAAATCCAGGAAGGTTCTGCTGCCAACTCAGAGTCGCTTGAGGCCTTGGACCCTCTTTGGTCAGAGACAAACATTGAAAGGCCATTCAATGTTTTGGGCGTCGCTGTTTTGGACTAGTGCACAAGCTAGATCCCAGGCTGAGGTCATCGGCGTCACGCTTGTTATTGGAGAGATATCTCGATCGGGTTGCATGTAGTTCCTAGTTACTGATAAGTTGAACTCTGAACTCGTATTGTTAATGTTGGGTAATTATTGGCGTTGGAGTGATCTATTTTGTCTTTCTGCTATGATTAGGACTCTTTTGTAAATGGGTTTAATAAAAAAATAAACTGTTTGATAGAAACTGTGTCCTGGTATTTACACAATCCTAGTGTCGACACCACCTTTTTTATCTATATCTACCATTTACTACGCACTAATCCCTACACTATTCAGCGAAACATTCGCTGTTTAAGTATATGGTTTTCCAAGTCACGGCAAGCGAATGCTGGAAAGGTACTCACCTTCGTGATCATGGATGCAGGCTACATGTTGGAGCGCCGGGTGGAATTTTTTCGTTCATAGTCTCGTAAATAGATTTTTCTTTTAATATTAGGAATTGGTAATTTTCTCCCATGCACTGTGGGTGATTTTGTTTATTTTGGTTTTACTTGTTAGGTATTATGAATGTATTCCCCTGATGGGAAAGACTATCACAGGCTGCGCAAGACGATCATTTAAATTTACAAATTATAGTTTTCTTTTCCCTCTACCAGAATTTTTCCGCACCCAATAAAACACCGCACGATCACCAAACACCACCACCATGTTCACCGCCTCAAGAGACTTCTTTAGAGGAACAAGCGATTCAGCTCCGATCGCCTCTGCTTTTTAATGATTAGATCTGGGGGCAGTAGATAATTTTTGTTGTCTTTCGGCAACAAGATAACACAGTTCGGGTGGACCGACGAATGCAAAATGTGTCGCCCTATCCATCTTAACAGAAAGAGCTTTACATTATTTACGCTCTTTCTCATTCGGCCAACTTTGCATCAAAACATACGGCAAAACCAAAAGGCAATTTATCAAAGTATTGAAAGGCATTGCTTGTCCGATTCGGGCTGATGACGGCGTTCGTTCAAGAAAACAAGCTATAGGTGAACCAATTTACACCAAAATAGCTAGTAAGTCCAGATTAAGTTAATTCAATTAGCCCCAATCTAGCTAAGCTTACGTCACCAAGGGTTTTCCTCGCTGCTTCAAAATATATATCAACTGTAGACGGAATAATAAAAGAAATTCGGAATATTGACAATAATGATTATGCTGTCACAGACAGACACCGTGAAGCGTTAGAGCAATTAAACTCTTTAATAAACCCGTCTGCTGGTCAGTTACCTGCCATATAACTTGACCTTTCTTTTCTTCCCACACTCTATCCACTGGCAGACATTTCTACTTTCAGCAATTCTATGCCGTCATACCTGCAAAAGCCTCAACCGGCGATGAGCAATAGAGTCGATGAACCGTTCTTCTTCCCTGGCCTTCTACGACTGTACCGTTCTTCAATCCACCACAAACACAGTCTTTTCCCTCAAGCCAGGTACGGGTTCCTAATACAAGCCTCGATAAAATCCAGCAAGAAATCGAGCGTCTTCAGGGAATGGTACAAGAATTCAAACATAAAAGGCACCTGCTCAACCATCAAGCTCTGAAACTCTGGTGACACAGTCGACTCGCTTTGTTCGAAATTATCTCAATCAATACTTGAGTTTGAAACTAGCATTAAGTCAACAGCAAACCATCGAGCTAGAAATAAACATAAAGCAAATAATTCGGGACGTAACAATAAATTAGGTTAACTTTTTCAAACTCCGGGCATATAGGTTGCCATCGTTGTCAGGGGCATAACAATTGAGCAAGACACTGCAAACAGCGGCCTGGGAACGGTAATAATAGCAACAATTCGAACTCGGGAAACTAACCTCGTCTCAATACGGTTCGAGACGACGAACTGAGAGCGAGGAAATTGTAGTACCTATGACAATTCATTACAATTTGTCATTTTTTTACGGTCCTAATTTTACTAGTCTACAGCTGTGCTCAGTGCTCACTCTTTCATTGCTATTTCACCCCTAAGCTAGACAAAAAGGTTTTCAATTCAGACCCGATTAAAGGGCATTTTAGAAACTTTAGTGTTAAATACAGAATTTGCCGTAGTGAAGATGAATATTTGTGGTAAGTTTCTCGTCACCCTTTTTGCTTATTTTGAATGGAGAAGATTACAGAATTTTAGGGGCAAATTTTCTTCTCTCTGATCACTGAACGAATCAATTAAAATTATTGCGATTCGGCCGAGCACACGATTCAGTGTTATAGCACCAGCTCGTAATTGTTATGTGATACCAGAATATATTCTCGAAGCTCTGATAGTATCTGACCATCCACAAATAGTTGCCGTCCGTAAAATTAGTGTTAAACCAAAATCAAGCGTTTCAATTCTCATTAAGATTCTCAATTATACAGGTAAGCATATTTATTACTACAACCTGATGAAGACCTGTTGGGCTCAATAGGTTTGCGCTCAGTCCCTGCTTTCTGATCCGGTCCAGTTTCCAGGATGTTACTACACAATCCTACCCAGGACGTAGTAACCTTCCCACGTTACGTTACACTAGGAGCCCCATCTCTTGCGAAAGTTTCATCGGTATATATATAATAAATCACAGCCATATTCAGTCCACTAGTGGATGAGGCCTCTCCCCGAAGGTCTACTACTCTCACGCTGAGCAGACGGTTTGGGAGAGGAGAGCCGAAGCTCTCAATGTGATCACCACTATCTTTTATTCACAGCAGCTCCCCAATTGTCCTCACGATGCTGGGTCAACACCGAAATTTTTGATGATGCCCCACTGGGAATCGAACCCGAGACCGCTCGCACTGAAGTAGATCACGCTACCGACTAGGCTACGCAGGAGCTCATATATATATATTAGAAGGATCCGCTGACCAACATCCTAACCCCACATGGGATGTCGGTCTCTGACGAACAAGAACAAGAGAACCACCAACGATTTGAAGTTCACGCACAGTTAACAAACCCGGACCCCATTAATCATAATCCTAATCTGTACTCGAACAAA
>JAGDQP010053242.1:0-13601 GCA_022664845.1 Lepisma saccharinum | reverse complement strand
CTTCTGGCAGTGCTGACGTTTTCTGACGTGAAGAACTTGGCTCATGCACTGCCGTGCATGTTGATATATTCTGGATTTAAACCTAGAAAAAGATTCCACAGGCTTGCTCTGTTACGAAAACAACAGACGGAAATAAATCCAATTTAATCTTCCTAAGCTAAAATCACTAAGGTATAAAATGGCGCAATTAGCGTGACTCAATCTGCTGTTGTAATAAGACAAATCATGGCAACATTTCTCTAGTTGTAAAAGTAGCACGTGATTAAAACCTTTGCTATCTAAACCAATACTACACGAACATGGGTTCCAGCCCTGGTCAGGTCAAGTATTTTTCCTACTAGTTAATAAGACAATAATAACTTCTCTTCATCAGATAGAATTTGCCAGCAGGAGAGAGAGAGAGAGAGAAAGAAAGAAAAAAAGCATTTCAGACCCATGGAAAGAACTTCTGTCCTTCTTACTGAAGAACAGTTAGTATTTTAGTGACTAATCGTTCGTGGTGGATTATGAACTTTGGGGATATTGAATTTGTATGAACTTTGGGGGTAGAGAATTGGCTGTCTGGCACCTAAATCCGACTTTGGATATAACAACATTTATTTAATTTGTATTTAACGTTCACATATTATATACCGACGTTCTGGCAACACCCACCACTTCTCTGATGTTATATTTTAAACATAATAATTACATATGTCCTGAAATGCTTGTATGGATACATATAAAACTGATTATTATTATTTTATATTATTATTCATGCTTTGAGGAATACATCATTACATAAAAATAAATTTTCCACGACGGGATTCGAACACACAACCACACGATTAGAAGCCCCGCGATCTACCACTTTTTTTTTTTTTTTTTACAAACTTTTATTGCTTATTCATAATACAAGGGAAACTGCTGTTTCAGACAAAATAGATCAGACATTATAGACAATAACATTGGACACAAACACAGAAAATTTACAAGAGAACAGCTCGCAATTAACTAACATGTGTTGTATAAACTTTGAAAGTTTGAACTGAGGATTAGTTAGTAATCACACCTCGTCAATTACTTTTAGGAAATTAGCAAATAACCGGCGTTGAATAGTAGATGCACCTAACTTCCAACGAGTGCGCTTCAGGAAGTCAATATAGTCTTCTGCTGACATCAACTTGTGTGGCGTAACAAATACATATTGCAAGGTGTGTGCAGTAATCCAAACTACAGCATTATTCTTCGTTCGGGGATAAAAATTGTAGTCTGGGAAAAGAAACATATCACTTGTGAAAAACTGGCGTGGTCGCCTGCATATTAAGCCTAGCATCCTTTGTGAGATATTCCAAATTATCATAAGGATTCCACATTCTGTTAACCTATATCCCAGGGAATCCAGTTTGTTGCACTGTAGGCAAAGTTCTGTTGTGCTGCGCTGAATCTTATACATGCGTTCTTGAGTTGGTATTAAGTCATGGACAACTGCATACCATAAACTACGAATATGCTGTGGTAGCCAATTCTTATGTATGTTAACCCATATATTATTCCAGTCATGGTCAGGAAATTTTTGCACCACACGTGGAATTGTCAATCCAGAAACATTTTTTCTGAGATTAGAATACAACTGTTTTGGTTCAAAATATACAGGGTGTCCGAAAAGTCCTTCCCTGATTACAAAGAATGATAACTCAGGCTAGAAATAAGATAGAAATATGAAACTTGTGTTGAATTGTTTACAAACTATCAAAGTTTTGTTCACACATCAGTAAACTTCCACATGAGCACCCTTGGTAGCACGTAGCACATCGAGGCGATATTCAATTTCCGTCCACACATTAGCCAACATCACTGGAGGGATCGATGCAACGACTGTGGTTATCCGTTGCCGCAGGGTTTCAAGATCTGGTACAGGTGTTCGGTAGACCTCGTCCTTGACATAACCCCATAAAAAGAAGTCTAATGGGGTTATGTCAGGAGAGCGTGGAGGCCAAACCGTTGGCCCATCACGACCAATCCATCGCCCAGGAAAGGTCATATCGAGATAGGCACGGACGTCCAAACCCCAATGAGGCGGTGCACCGTCTTGCTGAAACACGACATCGGGGTGATACTGAAGCAGCTGAGGAACAGCATACAGTTGCAACATGTCCAGATACACTGCAGATGTGATGGTAGCCTCAGCGAAGAAGAATGGCCCGATAATTCGATCGTGCAACAGCGCGCACCAAACATTCACCTTTGGACTGCCCCTGGTGCACTCCATGACCTCGCCAGGGGGTTGTGAACCCCAAATGCGCACATTATGGCGATTCACTACTCCACTGACAAACAAGGTCGCTTCGTCGGAAAAGGCAATTCGTCTGAGATAACCATCATCGTCCTCAATACGTGATAGCATTTCGACCGCAAAGTCATATCGACGTGTACCGTCGTCGGGCAACAAGGCCTGAACGATTTGCACTTTGTATGCACGAAACAATAAACGTTTGTGTAGAATGTCATGGAGAGAGCTTTTTGGCATCTGTAATTCACGTGAGGCCCTGCGCACCGATTTCTTCGGACTTCGCAGAAAAGACTGCCGCACAGCTTCCACCGTGTCTGCTGAGGTTCTTGGTCGACCAGACCTCGGAAGGTCAGCAACCGATCCTGTGTTCTTGAACTTCTCATACCAGGCTTTAATGCTCTTGACATCAGGTGGATTCCTTCCAAATGTTGTCTGGAAGTGTCTCTGCACCGTGGTTGGTGATCGTGTCTCATGGTACCACAGGACACACTGTGCCTTCTCCTGATTGGTTAGCATGGCTTCTTGGGCACTGCACCTCATCCACTACTTACGTACTGCGAACCTAAAACAGAAAAAACAGAAAAGAAAAACTTTGAGAGGTCGTAAACAATTCAACACACGTTTCATATTTCTATCGTATTTCTAGCCTGAGTTATCATTCTTTGTAATCAGGGAAGGACTTTTCGGACACCCTGTATGTGAAAATCCAGTTGCCCGACGCTTTGTGGGCAAAATGAATTATACCTTGATGCCAATTTAATATATTTTATTGTAATAATCTACCGTGTATCTACGGTCTAGTGATATGTAAATAATAAGAGATTATGTTATAATTGTTGTAAATATAATTACAATATTATTTAATCAAACATAGTTGTTTCAAAAATAATGTTTTTGTAATTCAGTGTGTACAATAATCTAGTGCATAGAGTTAGAAAGAAAATAGAGAGAACATACATGACGTCACATGAAGCCAAATACGGTTCATCGGCAGCCATGTTGTGTGGCCTCATTGGAGTCCCTCTATACCGAGTACTGTGAGGATTGCCTTTTTCGATAGAGGATGAGTGCACCTGAGAGAGGCAATACTCGGAAAAGAGGGTCTCTGAATATGGGGCCACACAAGATGGCCGAAATGTCTCGTCCTTTCCGTCTCTTGGCTTCATTCCCCTCTCCAACAAAACAGCCTAAGGTTCCCTCTATTTGTATTCCTAGCTCTATGATGTAGTGATATGTTAACAATTAAACATGATTTTAAAATTATTACAATTGCAATAAAAAGTACAATGTGAATAAATTTGTGGCTTGTTTAATGTTCTTCCATTTCCAGAAATGTTTCACTTTCCAATTTTGTATGATTCTTCTTGTCCGCTTTAATACCTTTCTAATTTTTAAGCAATATATACAACGTTAGTGAATCTTTTCTAATATAACGTCGTGGCATTATGACAAAGATTACCTTTGCACCTGATATACGGTAACATATAATATACCTTGGATATATTACAGGACCTGGCACTTTTTTCCTCGCTATCTTCAAAAGTCGTTTACTCACCTATAGGGTTTTCTCCGCCATGTTGGATTCAAAATAGCCTTCTAAATATCATTTTCCACACCATTCGAGCTAAAGAAATGACATTTTAAATGAAGGTGTGCCATCATGAGGATGTCACGATAGTGTAATAAAACGTTAAAAAGAGGCACCATCTTTAATCCAAAATGGCCGCCAAAACATTTTTCAAACCACTGAATCTAGAGAAACGAAATTAGGCATAAAGGTTTACGATCAAGAGTTGGTTAGAAAAAAATAATTTAAAAAGTATTTTAAAAGCACGGTTTTTAAGGATGGACTAAAAATAAAAAATAAAAAAATGAATTAATCTTTTGAATCGGAAAATAAAAGCGTGGGTGCTCTTAGATATTATGATTCTATGATAAGGTAAACAAGAACACCCACGTTTTTATTTTCCGATTCATAAGATTAACTCAATTTATTATTTTTTACTTTTTAATTTATCTTTAAAAAGCGTGTTTTTTTAAGAACCCTTTTTCAATTTTTAGATTAGTAAAGAGAGAAAAATATGATCAGTAGAGAACGTAATTTTCGGCGTAATCTCTGACAACACTTTTAGAACAACATAACGATCCGTTAAGAGGTCTCCTTGCGTCCGCTCCCACTTCTTAATATTTTTCAAAATATAATTGTAGTATAAGAAATTTTCGAACATAGGTCCCTAGTACCCGCAAGACACTACGTAATCTGTTGTTCTGAATTTAGAGACGTAAGTAACTGTTGAATAACGCGTTATCAAAGATTATGTTATAATTTAATTGAAGGCTGAATACTTGTCAACAGACAATATCACGAAGCCCTGATCATTGTATTTCATTACTAATTCGTACGTACTAGGAAACTATGTTCGATAGTATTCTTAGTTTTTAAATATATACTGGTAAAAAATATTTAAAGAGTTGGGGCGAGCGCAACGAGGACCCTTAACACCGACAGAATATAAAGATTTTTCTGACGTTTCAACCACTCTTCCACTTACATTTAGTTCACCTTCGGACTAAACGCACCTGGCAATCAAATACTCTTTCGAAGAACTAAACAGATAAATATCTGAAGAGTAAATCGGGATTATGCAGGGGATGTGGAAAGGCTTCCCAATCGTGCACTTGAAGTATTCTCTGGTTTTCTGGAAGGTGAGTTGTTTTCATTATTATACATTAGAAAACACTCGTTTTTGACAAAAGAAAGATCCCGTTTGTTGTCAGGGCTCGAAATGAACTTTCGATAGCATAGGTCTACAGGGCCAGTGAAATTATTTCTTCATTGGTCCTACAAATTCTTACTTGCCCTTTTTCAGAACAGTAAATAATTATAATGAGCGTATTTTTTATTTCACTATAGACTACAGGCCTATATAAAATACCAAAGAATAATTATAGCCCTGTAAAAATTCTATGTAAAATCATACTTCAGCAAATACGAATGCCTGATGTCTGAATTATCACACTTACTTGGGTTTTATTATACTAAACATCTTCTTCGGAAGAATATGCTGGGAATCTGAGGCAATAGGGAGAAATATTGGGGCATCTGGCTCTTTCTCCTTTGTTTATAAAGAAGGATACTGCCGGAGCAACGTCATAATTACACAATATGGATTCAATGATAAGACGCATTGCATGGATCCGCATTGCATACGAGTTATGTTTCCTGTCACCGGCACTTGCTGATACGTTTGTTTCTAATATTCTGCGATTTCCCGTATTTTTGAAAACAGAAAGAAAGCACTTCGATAAAACGTTAATACAGCCTACAGGTATATTTATTAATATATTGGAATTTTAGAAAGCACTGGTCCACAGAAACCGGGTACGCCACTTAATGAAGTCACGGCGTCATTAACCTCTATGAGCAAATGTTACAAGCATGACGATTTTGTAATTCTTATCGGGGGATCAAACGACGTAGCTAAAAACGACACTCAGTATGCAATCAACACCCTCCAACAACTCAGATAATCTAACTCAAACGAACGTTATAGTTTGCACAATCCCGCATCGCTATGATCTTATGCCAGAATCAAGTGTAAATAAGGAAGTGGAAGAAGCAAATAATCAGATAAGAAGAGTTTGTAGTCAGTATAACAACGTGCATATTCTTGACTTTAATGATATAGAGAGAAATAAAAGGTATGGGCAACACCTCAATAAATGTAGAAAGCGAAACACGAAAGTAAGTGAAAAGATACGTTGTCTTGTAAGAGAAAATTCTCAAGGCGAGCAAAACAGAGATATTCCCACCCGTCAGCAAAACAAAGAACATGAACATAATAAGTGTGAAATGCCAAAAAAAAAACTGTACACTAATTAGTGATTTGGTTAATAGCAGTGAAAAGGGTTATGATAATATTAGCATCAGTGATTTAATTAAAATCACTAGCAGTGAAAAAGGTTATGATAATGTTAGCATCAGCCCGTATAATTACATGGTGATCACAAACATTGATAAGATTGATACCTTGAATACTGCTGAGGAAGTAGTTGTAAATAGCTCTCAAACAGAAGGTATGGTGACAGAAAGAGATTTTAAAGGAAATAAATGTACAAATAATGTAAGTTTACATAAAACTAGTGGGTCAAAGACAAATATTTCCAAAAGTAAGGAAGGCTTCAACGAGCAATTAAGTGGAAATCGTAAAACAACAAGAGAAAAAAGTTTCCATCATACTTAAGTAATGATTTTTTGTGGTAGAGAGTAGTAGAGAAACAAAACGGGGAGATAGGGATGAATGACGTGCCTATATGTATATTCCACCAAAATGTTCGAGGTTTAAACAGAAAATAGGTTAATGTTAGAAGTTCTGTTTGCCGAAGAATTGTCATCAGTACAAGTAATCTGCCTCACTGAGCACTGGTTGAACTCAATATATAAACAAACTAAATATATTAAGTTTTTTGTAGAACAGATATGGAAAGAGGAGGGGTGAGCATCTATTATAGATTCGATGTTCAAAGTACGGTCATTACAAGATTTTAGCACCTAAATATAGAAAAACACTTTGAATCGAGCATAATAGAATTAGTAAAATATAATATCATATATGTATGCGTCTATAGGACTCCGGACAGCGATTTAAAATTATTCTTAAATTACCTTGAAACAATACTAAAATACTACGAAAACAAAAATAAAACATTAATAGTTATGGGAGACATTAATATTGACTTCCTTAAAACTAATCTAGACAACGAATTACTTACATTATTAAATATCTATAATATGCATCCATTAGTCAAAGTAGCCACTAGAGTGACACAACACACAGAAAGTGCACTTGACCAAGTACTCGTAAGTGCTAAAATATCAAACAGCAGCATGGTTAATGCGTGAAGTACTGGATTCTCTGATCACCTCACCCAAACTGTTAAAATACACAACTTAAACTCTAACAAACAAAATCCCACAAACAACTCTTACCAGCGAAAGAATATTTACCAATAAAAACTGCGAACATTTAACCAGCCTTATTAGTAAGGAAACATGTATCAGGTAAATGATGTAAATGTGGCCTGGAATGCCTTCCTGAACATTTTCTAAATCTATCTTAATTTAGGCTTCCCCGTAAAACAATTCAAACACCTAGTTTGTAAGCAAAAACCCTGGATTACTACAGGTATCAAACAATCAAGTAAAAAAATGAAAGACTTACATAAGATTAAGAAATACGGCAATAATACAGAAAGATTCAACAGTTATTATAAAAAATATAAGCTCACATATAGGAAGCTACTCAAGGCAGCAAAGCGCATGCACAACGAACAAGAAATACGAAACTCAGAAAACAAGTCCAAAACCATGTGGAGTATTGTAAGGAACGAAATAAATGAGGGCGTTTTAAAGACAAACATCGAACACAATAATGAGGTAATAAAAGACCCCCATTAAAATAGCGAATCTCTTTAATGAGTACTACTCAACTGTCTCAGACCAGATTAAAAGTAACTACAAAATAAACAAGCTAGCGAACACAAGTAATAAGAAAACTAAAATTTGCAATAATACGCTATATGTACACCCAGTAACCTCCGAAGAAATAGTTACAACTATCAAAAGAATGAAAAACAAATGGTCAGCTAGTATAGAGGAAATTTTCTCCGCAGTATGCACATCACACCACCTTTAACCTTTTAAATAAATTTGTGGTTAATGCAAGGGCAATTTCCTGGCCGATTGAAACATGCAAAGTTCATACTTATACACAAGAAAGGCGATACAGGGAACATCGAAAATTATATACCTATCTCATTACTTTCACCATTCTTCAAAATTCTTGAATCGACTATGAATAAACAACTTACTACATTCCTACAGAAATTTAACGTAATAAACAAGGTACAAAATGGATTTTATAAAGGTAGGTCAACAGAAATGGCAATATTTAACTACGTTGAACGTGCACGAGAGATACTGGACAATAGAGAAAAGTGCGTAGGGATAATTTTAGACCTAACAAAGACGTTCAATCTCGTACCCCACAACAAGCTTGTCGAGAAACTGGAGCGGTATGGAATACGAGGGCTAGCTAATAATTGTTTTAAATTATATCTGGAAAAGAGATTGCAAATAGTTGAGGTAACTCACACATACAACAGAAATAGTATACCTTATACTTCTAACCTAAAAACCAATAAGAAGTGGAGTGCCTCAAGGTTCAATTCTCGGACCAGTTGTTTCCATATTGTACATACATGACTCACCAGAGTATTTAACTGCAGCAAACCCCATACTCTTTGCAGATGATACTAGCATCATCATAACAGGTAACAATGACAATAAAGTTACCAACAATATAAATACATCAATCGATGAATTAACACATTGATTTGCAGAAAACAGTTTATCATTAAACGTATAGAAAACACAAGCAATACAGTTTCATAATATTAAAAATAAGTCACTTACTGTACCGGCAATTCACATAAATAACAAATAAATTTTGTACGTACCTTAGTAAAAATTTTGGGAATTGTGATTAATGAAAATCTAAAATGGGATAAGTACTTGCATGAACTAGGCAACAAGCTAAGCAAAGTCTGTTATCCTATAAAAATCATAAGAAACATATCAAATCTAAGCACAGCAAAAAAATTATATCACACATTATTTCAGTCATTACTTCACTATGAAATTATTTTTGGATGAAATTCTGGAAACAGCAAAAAAAAAAAAAATATCATTGCGAAAGAGAGTCATCCGAATAATAACAGGTAAGAAAATTAATGAATAGTGTAGACCAATCTTTAGGGAGCAGAGTATTTTATCATTTCGCTCTTTATATATTTACCATGTTTTAATATTTGTGAGGAAAAACTTCAAAAATACTATAAATGTATTAAAGAAACACATTTGTACAACACCCGTAATAATCTTAACACAGAGATACCATCGCATAACAGCACTCTTCTAGAAGTTGGCTCAAAATATAAGGGAACTCTTCTGTATAATAAACTCCCATACATTTTCAAAGATATAAAGCCAGACCAAAAATGAAAAAATAAATTCAAAAAATACAAAACAACCCTTGTATTCAATAGAAGAATACATGAACCCGGGAACGTGACAACATACTTTAACAACAATCAGAACAAGCATTGTATATAGTATATTCGTTAGAGATTGTATTCGTAAATATTGTACATTATGTTGTTTTATAAATTGTATGGGTATAGAGTATTTTAAATAGGTATGATGATTATATAATTATTTTTATCTGCATAACAACATTCAATATATATTGTATTTTAGATTATATCCTTTAATAGTGTATATTGTATAGTATTATCACTTGTATTTATATAGTCCATACTGGATTGTTACATTATATTTTACCCCTAACGACAGATAATACTTTTAGTTTGCGTATTATATATTAAGAAATGTAAGAAAAATGTGCTTTCATTCTTAGTGCAAAATGTTTTGTGAGTATGATTTCTAAATCATCTACTGTGTAAAACCATTGTAGAATCACTGCCAAGTCCCATATCATATAATATGATCAAAGGACGCAATAAATATCAAATAGGACCACTGACATTCTTTAGTTATTGGCCCTTTGAAAATTTTACTAGTCGTCGATCTTAAAGACCAAAAACGTTATGCGTTTCTTCAAAATTTCTGCAAAATCAAACCATTTATAAAGCCAGGATTTAGCGTATATGCTTGATATTTTCTAGTATAATAATTCTATTGCAAAACGTACAAATATAGCAGCACTCACAAATATGAAATTATGTTACCGTAGGATTCAGATAGTTTACTAAACAAAGCATAACAGTAAAACTGAATGTAAGATTTTTTTTCCTGCTTTAGCCTAATGTACTTTAGTAAAGTAAATAGGAAACCATTCTCGCGGACTAAAGTTCATTTTGCGTTTCAAATATGACTACTGTTAACCTTAAACAAATGCAATAACTTAAAAACTAGGGTGAATGCAAAACCCACAAACTGGGGTATGCTTAAGTAATGGAGTAATTATTGGTAATACACGTATAAACCCAGACAAATGAGACTGGAGAACTGGAGTTGCTGTAGCCTAGGTTACTCAGGTGCTGACAAAATAGTGCTGAAGCTTAATGGATAATGCTGATAAAATAACCGCGTGATAGGTGACACTCGCCAGTGACACTCGTTACAGTAGCAAACTCGATTACATCAATTCTCCACATTTTACTGCTTACTGATGGTTATTCTAAGCATTCACTCGGAATGCTCTACATTTACTAACCTGAGAAAAAGGTCAGTTGAGATAACCTTTCCTAGGTAGCTACAAACGCTTTCCCTCCTATCTTGAAGTAACGCTGTTCGTAAATGACATACAATAACGTTTCACTGAAGTTCCAATACGAATAAGTTAAATGTTCTGAACATACCGTTACGAAAAAATTTAAGTACTTTCTCTTTTCTTTTGTTCGTATATGTACTCGTGTTCCCCTGAACTACCACAGCTCAGAGCTGTTTTTTAGAGTAGTATGAGAGGACTTCGAAAGTTACGAAAATGAACATAGTCGAAATTGTGAAAGTAGTTTAAAGTTTCTAGCTAATAACTTCAAGATATTGTCAGAAAGTTTCCAGCAAACATAAATTAATGAATAACAGAAGATTTTTTTCTGTGTATATTTTATTCATTGGTTATAAAGCAGTTTGAAACAATGAGTGATGATGATGTAATATTCTGCTGACAATGCCACGTCACAATGTCCAATATTTGAAAGTGATTGTGACTATATCGTTCCAGTTTGAACAGCACAATTAACTAATTACTAAACTACTGCCTTCGTCCAGCAGTAGGATGGATACAATAAAAGTAAGTGAGTCGTTGTTAATCTGACACCACAGGTTACATCGTGAATGTCCATGTACCTTTCACCAAATTGAAAGGGAGAAATAATTACCTAAAGGACGCCTAACAAGGTAAAGACAAAATGGAGAAACCTGATACAAGAGGCTGTAGTCTATATTCAGCTTATGTTCTGGTAGTCGCTATTCACTTACTTCCAAATATCAGCCCTTCGGGGAATTCGTTACTCAGGAAAACTTGAGATGGGGGGAGGAATATTATAATTGGACACAATTACGTGATTGGGACTCAACTTCAAAATCTTACTTTTCCGTTAGAATAAATTTAGCAAAAGAGTAGAAATAAAACTCGAAGCGATGATTTTCTCAAATATAATGGCCTAACTGCAATAAACATTAACTACATATCTGGATTTTAATTGCCCGATTATTAAATATACAACCGAAAACAAATATATTGGCATTAAATAGAAGATGCAAAAATGTTTATGATACAAAAATTATATTTATTTTAGGACAAAAAGATGCTCAGAAGTTGGGAGTACAACCTATGATGTGTACTTGTGTTGGATCGAGAAAGAAATCTCATGGTAAGCCGGTTAATCAAGATTTGAACATGATTCCGCACAATAAACAATGCCCGTTACATCCTGAATGTCCATGTGTCGTTCCTCCGAAGTGCACTTGCAAGCAGAGCAAAGGGAAAACAGGGCAGAAGGGTGAAAAGTGTGACAATAAAAAAGATAATGATTGTGCAGTTGGTCCTAATGGTCAACAACTAGGTGTAACACCTTCGCTGTCTGCAGCTGGAAAACAAGAAGAAAAACCTTGGACACCGCATTTAGAGGTAAAATTATGTTTTATTATTCAAACAAATTATACAGAGTAATACACTTACAACCATATTATAATCTGTTTGAGCACCAAGTGGGATGAAACCTGTTTTAGAGTAAAACAGAATTTTTAACTATATCCTTGTTGTTGCCGTTGGATAGTCTTCTGGCTGCATTGCTTACTTTATTTGTCGGTTTATGTGTGATATTACCGATATATCAATTTCAACAATTTTTTACGTACACGACTTGGTAACCAAGTAATCGATGGAAAGAAATGTTCACGTCTACGTTCCTGATTAATAGGCTTCGGATTCTTAGGTTTGATCCTATTTTATTCCTGTATAGTTAATGGAAAAATTTCGTGTTTTCTTTACATTTTACGTTGCTATGAGCTAAAGGATACTAATTTTATAGGACCTAAAACGACCGAATTTGGGGGTTCGGATCTAACATATTCTAAATTAGCTTTTATAGAATATATTAGCCTAAATAGCCAATATGAAAAGTGTAGAACGTAGTCTCTCGGCATTTAAGAGAATTTTGACAAACGATAGGAAAGGGTTCACACCAGAGAATCTATCAAAATATTTTGTTGTTCAGTGCCACTCCAGAAAGTGAAATGATTCCTTTGTTTGTGCTACACAGTAACGTGAAACGTGCTGGAAACAGTAACTAAAAATATTTTCTTCCTTAGTGTAATTCTAGGAAAGTGAAGCGATGTTTCTGCTGAAAATATTTCAAATATGGAAAACAAACTAAAAAAATCCCTTTCGGTAGGCCTACAGGCTGAGGTAGATTTCGAAGGTTTTTTTTTATTTTCAAAAATTCAAATCTCGCCTTATATGAGAGATATCGAGAAACTATTTATTGTTTTGTAGATTTCATGAAGAGCTGTTCAACGATACCTCACAAGGCATATATATATATATATATATATATATACTCGCTTTGTTTCGCTTGGAGCGCTGCCCCCAGACCCCCGTAGGGGCCATTGGGTTTTTGGGGCGGCCATTTTGGATCCAAGTTGACGACTTTTTTAAAGTTTTCTTATATTGTCGTGACCTACTGTGATGGTACAACTTCAAGTAAAATTTCATTTATCCAGCTCAAACGGTGTGCAAAATGGGATTTTGGGCGTCCATTTTGGATCCAAGATGACGACTTTTCCGAAATGTTGTAATATTTCCCTAAACTACTTGTCATAATACACATTTATGCCAAATTTCGTATCTCTAGCTCAAACGGTGTGGAAAATGTTTTTTTAGGTCCGCCATTTTGGATCCAAGATGGCATCTTTGGATACGTCATGTAATATTTGAGTAACATACAAATAATAATGTATAGTGTTACCAAATTTGATGTTTCTAGCTGCAGCCGTTTAGGCTGTGTATTCTATACAACAATGGGTTCAGGGGCCATTTTGATTCCAAGATGGCGACTTTTTCAACATTTCGTAATACTTTCTTGAACTACTAGTGACAATACACCTTTATGTCAAATTTCGTATCTTTAGCTCAAACGATATGGAAAATAGATTTCTTACTTCCACCATTTTGGATCCAAGATGGCGACCGATTTTGCTCATTAACGAACTTAACCGAGCTATTGAGCCTAGAAACAACAT
>JAGDQP010053241.1:0-13601 GCA_022664845.1 Lepisma saccharinum | reverse complement strand
CTAAAATTATATTTGAAAATATTCTCTATTGAAGACTGTAATATACTTCAGTGTGACTTAATCAATGTTGCTAAGTGGTGTGAGAAAAATAATCTTGTTATAAATGCAAAATTGTCTCTTTCACAAAGCTCAAAAATAAGTATAACTACATATACGCAATTAACGGTGTTCAGATGAACAGTACCAATTAAGTAAAATATCTGGGTGTAATCTTTGATTCTCATTTAACATTTAATGCGCATATTGTGACCTTGAGAAATTATGCCTATAGAAACTTAGAATTAATTGTCAGATTATGAAAGGATTTTAATAATCCGCAAGTTCTCAAACTATTGTATTTTAATCATGTCAGATCTAAATTGGAATATTATCTGTAATATGGAATCCACAATGCAGCAAATATTCTAGGACCACTGAAGTTATTCAATCAAAACTTTTTAGATTCTTAACGTACAAACAAACCGGTTTTTATCTAAAATTTGATTCGTCGTCGCTACTGGCAGTCAACTTCGATTTTCTGATCTTGGAGAAAAGGAGAATTTTTTAATGATATTGTATTTCTTTCTAAAATATTTAATAATGAAGTTGATTGTACAGACTTAACCGCATCTTTTTGCATAAAAGTTTCCTCACTTAGAACTCGTAAGCGAAACAATCAATGAGCTTTTCTTCTGTTACAAGGCCAGAACGAACACTATGTTAAAGTCCCCTATATGGCGAAGTTGTACTGGTTATAATAAGTACTTGGAAACAGATAACGAAATAGATATCGACAATATGGCAAAAACAGGTATTCGCTCTAGACTGAATTAATATATGCTAATATACTAACCGAAACTCTATTTGTGGTAACTTTATTAACGTTTTGTTCTGTTCTATGTAACCGGGAAATTTTTATTTTTATTATTATTATTTGCTAATTTTATCTTGTGGAAATTGTATTGATGTCTTTGTCTGTGTGATTGGGTTCATTTTTTCTATCTTGTGAAATTATAGTGATTACTGTTTTGTTCTATGTGGTTGGGTTTATAAAAGTTTTTTATGTGACCAATTTGTATTATTTCATTATGCAATGGAAGACTTTAATTAAGCATTTGTCTTTTGTTTTCCAAATAAATAAATAAAATTACTGTCCAATCACTGCGTATTATTACGTTAATGTTTGTAGAAGTTGGTGTAAATCTCACATGTTTTATGAGGATTACAATAGATTTTATGAGCACACAAAAGTGCGCAAAATTTGGGTATTTTCCTCCATTGTTTTTTGTTCATTGTTTATATTTAAAAATTCTTAATAAACATTAGTCCACTCAGTAGTATTGCACTCGAACCCGTTAAAAACATACAATTTTTGTGTTATTGCCTTTTTCCAAATAACCTTTGTATGAGAAATTAACACAGAAAAATTGACAGTCGGATCTCCCAGTTGCCAGTTGGCTATGCTGTCCATTATAACACCACGGAACGACCAATTCTCTATGTGTATAGAATATTACTCTCGCCTCAACACGAACACTCTCCCAGCTACTCATTACTACCCAAGCCCAGGCACTCCACTACAGGGGGAGATTTTTAGTTGAGAAATCTTATGCAATTCCAAAGTGCGAAAGAATATTAAAAAAATATCTTTACGTATACCTAAAAAAAAAAAAAACTCCACCTGTAGTGGAGAGTCTGGGCCTCGCAGCCAACAATGGGAAGCTGGTAGTGTCGAGACGAGAGGAATATTCTATATACACAGAGAATTGGCCGTGCCGTGGTGGTGTAATAGAGAGTATAGCCATCCGGAAACTGGGATATCCGTGTTCGAGTCACGGCGGCTGTCAATTTTTCTGTTAATTTCAATACAATATTTAAGTTTGCCGTTTATAACACTTATATTTATTTATATGTATTGTCACCGTTTAAAACAAAGCACTCTCAGTGGTGACTGAAGATTATTCTGCGTCACTCACGTCGGAATTTTTCTTGCTATAAAAATTGCTATATCAATGAGAATCTTGGGGAGGGCAATTGCCCCACGCCCCTCTGAATCTGCGCCTGACTATACGGCCCTCACAAATCGCAAGAAGGGTTTAATTGTGAGTGTATATTGCTTTAATAC
This sequence comes from Lepisma saccharinum, assembly GCA_022664845.1. NCBI lineage: Eukaryota > Metazoa > Arthropoda > Insecta > Zygentoma > Lepismatidae > Lepisma > Lepisma saccharinum. Next base: position 11,497 of record JAGDQP010053241.1, on the reverse strand, counting down.
ATTCATATTCTTTTAATGCGCCGTATTTAGCCTACTTAATACTTTCTATTTTGAGACCCGATTAGTATCCTAAGGGTCCTTGCAAGTTCTTTTTGGGGCCCACTACCATGAAAGGTATTGAATACCCTTGAAAGCTGTTTAGGGTCCCACCTGGCGCAATGCCAACTACCACAAAGGCCCGTTGGTTAGGCTCTTTACACATTATCCGACAATCTTCCGATTGTCTGACAGACATTTTGTCTGAAGAAAACCTGAAGCACTTCAGGTTTGGAAAATAATGCCATGTTTACTCATTGAACAATGAAAGGCTTTCGCGCGAAGAAGGCGAATGGAGAGGAACGGAAGAGGGTGACAGAAGGAAAGATAGAAAGAGAGACAGTGATGCTATCTCTCTCTCATTTCTTCTAAATTAGCTCTCTCTCTCTCTCTCTCTCTCTCTCTCTACATGCAGTGCGTTCTATAACTCCTGTTCCCTTTTCCTTATCAAGTTTGGGAAAAATCAATGTTTTTCGCTGTAATTTTGCTGGCATGTGAGGGAGATAGGTATGTAAAACTTGAATGCGGTTAATTAGAGAAACATTGGGTCAACGTTTCGTTGTCTACCATAGTGAAAACTGTGAAAGTGATTTTCTACTTATTGAAAAACAATGTTAAGGCTGGATTAAAACGAAAAAGGAGGGAAACCCACTCTAATTTCTAAAAAGAAGAAAATCGCTTTCGCAGTTTTCGAAAGAGAATGAAACGTTGGTCCAATGTATCCGTAATTAATCATATTCAATTTTACATACTCATTCACCCACCCCTAACTCACGTGCTAGCGAAATTACAGAGAAAAACATGGATTCATTCTATTTCAAAATTGAAAAGAAAAAAGGAACATGAGTTATGGAACACACAATATAAACTATATTTCTCTCTCTCACACACACATACAGAGACACACACACTCACTCACTCTTACTCACTCGGTCTCGCAGTGTTCGAATTGAAGGGGAGGAAGCCATGGAATTTCTTTCCTTCTTAATTTATTTTCCCCATCTCTTCCTTTCTACAGCTATTCTCAGCCAGGAAAAATTAAAAATCTAAAGTTTTCTTTGTAGGAATACAACTGCTTGTAACTACTTCGTGCACCACGAAGTGACGTTCTTTCCACTAGGAGGTTATTTCTGAATAAAATTGTAGACATTTATAAAATTACTTGCCGCTCCTAGCCTAAAATTAACGCAATATTACGATTCGATGCATTTTGTTTGTAATAGAATAGTGCTTCCAATGACACTACTAGCTTGACAGTGTGAAAAATTGGAAATGTATTGTGGATTTTTTATTGTCTGAATTGAATTTTACGTACTTTTGGCATCTATGGCTCAGGCCGGAGAAATGGTGATGTCGGATGAATGATGAAGAAATTAGTGGAATGAAGAAAGTGGGAGGAAACGGGAGAACCCCGAGAAAACCCACGCACATGATGTTTGTTCGCCACAAGCCGGGATCGAACCAGTGACCACACGCACCAGAAATGAGCGCTCTACCACTGAGCCACCGTTTTTTATTCGTTTTGGGCCCACACACTGCAAAAATGACTGTTAATTGAACTCTTTGCGATACATGAAAAGTTAGACCTATTTATTATTTGTTTCTTGGGTTCAAATTAAGATATTATATTTTCCCCTTTCTACATTTTCCTCAATTCGAACACTGCTCTCTCTCTCTCCTTTTCTTTCCTCATCAACACAACATACATTATCCGCATGCTTCCGACATGTCGGACGGAAACCTGAAGACTATCAGAAAACTATCAATCGCAAACAAATGACTTTGCGATACTGAGAGAATTCTTTTTGTATGCTGTTGTCTACAATATTTTTTTTACATGTCTGACGCTGTTTGTGCTTTGTCTTCCACGAGATCGGGTTACAGCGTACGTGCAGTCCTCAATATTCAATGAATCATGGCTACCCAATAGTTCTCTTGCACAAACGAAAAAAAAAAGTCTTGTAACAAAAGTTGAAACAAGAGGCAAGAATGAGGGGTTGGGGAGACAAGTACGGAAATCAACAGTTATAACATTATATATCACATATAAACGGTTAATATTTCTACGTTATGGAGTACATCACGATGGTTTTTTATATTCTCTTTTAATAATAGGAAAGTTTATGATATTTAAGTAAGAAAATTAACAGTAAAACAGTAGGTAATGCAAAGAAACAGGAGGTTTAGTTATAAAACGGTGGGATGGAAACACTGAAACCGGGCCGACATTGACTGATACAAGTCTGAAGGTGTGCAAGTGCGCATTGCTTTTGCATTGCCACTGTAACAAGATCCACCTTCAGACAATCGGCAGCTGTCCGACAAAAAACCTGAAGAACTCTTTGTCTGAACGTCCGATTTAATTCAAGTCAAGCAAAAAAGTCTTCCAACATGTCTGGAGCAAATAGTACCGTGTGCAAGAGGGGGGGGGGTGCAAGTGGGTGTGCCCTTTGGTTTCCCGGGTGAGCCCTTTAGTTACAAGTCCACCCCTGCTGTGAATATAAATTTCTTGAAACAACGATAATATTACTAGTCCATTTAATTCAAGCGTAATATAAAATAAAGGTCCTCTAGTACAACTCGTGAAAGTTATACAGAATGATAATACATTTCATTGGAAAATATAGGCCTATTTTAAGAATCCTATGAGACGCAAACAATTTTGCACTCTTCTCCCATCTAGTGAAAACTGCATAAGCTTACCTGAAATGTTTCTACATAAAATTATTCAACAATTCTAAATATTTAATTGGTTAACATTTCTAGTCAAGGTTTCGTTTTATTACTGTAAAAATATCTGAAGCTCACATAAACAGCTTTGTATTTGTAGATGTATTCATTACTTTTTCCTTTCAAACCTTATCAGTCAAGGTCTTTTTTAACGTTCAATACACTCATGTAAACTTTTATATGCTTATGACACGCCTTTCCAGTACAGAATATGTCACTTCCTCCAACCTTATTTAGTAACACCCTTGTCAGCATCCAGCACTCGTAGTGTGGTGGTTACGGGTAGGTGATTTGAGGTTAGCGTTGGCTCGTGTTCCGATAACACTGGCCGTCCTGACTGAAGTTGTTCCAAGCTTTTGTCACGTCAGTACTACCCGATGAATGCCGGATGATATGCAGAATATATTTTCAATAACTTTTCCAACCTTGTCCCTGGAAGAGTACTCGCCGAGGTGAGTTATCCCTTCGCCGGCAACAGATGCCTGTTCAGATGAAAAAAAAATGAATTACACTTTAGAATAAATGGAATCTTCCGTTTTCATCTTTTCTTTTTAAAACACTTTGCAAAATATTTAGTTTTGTACAAATACAAAGACCATTCGGAAGAGCAAGAAGCAGGCGCTGTCAATAGAAAATTTTTTTTTTTTTTTAGAATTTCTGTGTTAAAAGAAATAGTATTTAATCTGGACTGAAAAATTTCTGAGGGTACTCAAAAACTGGAGAAAGTTAAAGCAACTCATCTGTGATGTAGTGTATTTAAATACGCATTTCATTTTCTTTCTTTCTAGTTTTGACGTCCTTTTAATAATATAATGAAAAATAAAAGTTTATCTTAAGATTTATTTCGTGACAATTAAAACGAGAAAGCTAACAATTCTCAATTTTGACAATGAAAGTAAAATTAATAATATCAATGCATATACATGAACAACTTATATAAAAGTGGTATAGTTATAAACATTATAAGTGTTACGGATTTAAATGTAAATAACAAAGTGCTCTCAAATGTTTAATAGCGTAATCACTAAATGGCTAATGATCTGTTTTTATAGGAATGATAACTTCTCAAATGTTTTATGCAAATGTATGTTGTGGTTAAGCAGTTAGTGTATTTCTTTCTTCCCCTCCCCCTATAATTAACAACTCACTGACTTTTTCAAAAGTGAATTTCTTATAAACTGTTGTGCACGTGGGTCGTGGTTCACATAAAGTTCTCAACCATAGTTTCTACGATCTGAAGCTGAATATCAATAGTGAACAAATATTTGACTGGTTGGCTATGTTGATATCAGAATTTCCAGTGTTAAGTAGTCTGCTAAGACGCGTTAATTTGACTACAAATAATATTGGTTATGTTTGGCACTTCGTATCTGTAACTAATTTTCTCTATAATGGGTCATATACAAGCTTAAATTACAAGATGATACAATATACTTTCTGTTCTTTTGCAATTAAACTGAGAATAAAGTGTAGTCAATAACCGGGTGTGTTGTTTCGGCACAAGTGTGACTTTGAGTGTGACCGGCTTGTTATTGGCAGAACCGAATATCAAATTTGAGGCTACGATTTTTCCTGGTTTTCTGATTTCACTTAGTTACATGAATGCTTGGATGGTAGCTTGAAATAACGCCAAGGCCGCTCGCTACCTTTCCCATTCTTTCTTCTACGAAAATAATATTAGTATGACATGACGGCCTTAGTCTTGACTTGCTGTAAAGGCATAAATACCAGGTTGTTTAGGAAATAAAGAGCCTAATTCAACCTTTCCTGCCTCCTACCGAGCAAGCAAGACGACGTCACGTCGGCCCTGCTATGCTTTCTTAAGAAACCCTTATGACCGAGACTGAATAGCATCTAGCAGATATTACACAAAGTCTGAAGATAGTACTAATAACACTATCTCAGTAAATGATCTATGCACTACGAACATGGAATGAAGACGAACACTGATGTAAACACCAACTGTATTGATCTTTGGTGCATTTCTGAGATTTGGTGTAACCTGAACCATCATTGAAATACAGCTCCAGGCGTACACTACTTCTGATTAAGTACCGTACGTAATTGTGTACCCACTAATCGTTCATAGGAAACCGTGTTTACATCTTCCTTCTTTGTAGACTAACGCGAATATATCAATTCCGAAAGTCGATCATAAAAAACGGAAATCAACAACGAACTGTAACAACAGAAACTGAACATCGCGCTGACAAAACCAAAAACGTTATACTAAGAATAACGTTTTTGGACAAAACATAAGAATAACGATAATCAAGAAGACACAGTGTAGGAAACCCATTATTCAATTATACTTCACGGCAGGCCCGACTGCGGCATTTTGGTCGGCTAAAGTCTGGCTGACGCGACGGGCAGGAAGACGTCGGGTTTTGAAAAATCTCGACAAGGAGCCGACAGCGGCGGTGTTTCACCCCTATGCCGGCAAGTCGGAGAACCGACTGCGGCCCGGAAAATGGCCCGATGACCAAACGACATTTATGGGTCGGCGTCGACCTTCCCCCAACTATTTTCCGACTATTATTCGGGATTCCGACGGCGGTCCGTCTTGGTCATCATTTGGCTTGCTGGGTATTGTACAGGACGTAGTAACAGCAACCTTCACGCCGAACAAAGTGTAAAAATTTTATAAAGTTCCTAAAATTTACGGTGTTCATCTTAACTTTCTCAATACTTTAATAAAAAACACCGTTAATAGAAAAATATTTATTTTCCAGAATATTTCGCCCCACTCGCTGGAGCTTCCTCAGCTGTGATCTGCACTATCTACAATGACTAAACATATACATTTATATACAATACAGTGGTTTAACAGTGTTGCCAGTTACTGATTTCTAATTACCCGTTCCCTTCGTAACAATTTTCCCCATTGTTCCCTTAAGTTTCCAGATCTCTTGTTTATTAATTTGTCTCCCCTTTTAATGATGAAAGCTGCTTCCCAAATGTCTCGTTCTTTCTGTGTTCTCACTGTTTTGACTTTTTTGTATCCCACGATATGATGCCCTTCCTCTATTACATGTTGTGACAATTCTGAGCTATCCGTTTGTTTTGCTATGTATCTTTGGTGTTCTTTTACCCTTGTTTTGATTTTTCTTTTAGTCTTACCAATATAAGATTTCTGACAAGAGCATTCAATTTCGTATATGTCATCTGTTTCTTCCTTTTCTATTACCCTTTGTGTTCATTGAAAATGTTGTGTAATTTCATGTTTGGTTTCAAAATCCCTTGTACCCCGAACCTTTTATATAGCCTTTGTAGTTTTTTGGATGTACCTCTGAAGCCTGGTATCCCTATTCTAACCTCCGTAGGTTTTTGTTCAATCGTTGGTTGCAAATTTATTTTGAATTTGGTTTTTGATCTAACTTTTTTCCACAATACAATCATTTACGCCTTTGTATATCCATTCTTCTCGCCCGTGTCAATTATCTGCCTTACCTCCGTCTTTAATGCTTCTTCGCCGTTGCAAAGTTTCATGGCCCTTAAGAACATGTTTTTCCACACGTTTTGCTTCATCTGTGCTGGGTGTCCCGAGTTTCTATGAATATACTCATCACCTGCTGTTGGTTTCCTGTAAACCCTTGTATTGAATCTTCCTTCTTCCTTTTCTACTAAAATATCCAAATATGGCAGAGAACCCCCGTTTTCATCTTCTCTTGTCAATGAAATATTCTTATGTTCGCTGTTTAACTTTTGATAAAGGACATCTACTGCCTCTTTGTTTTCCCCTATTACAAAATAATCATCAACGTATCTAACACCCATTACAATACCTGGAATTTTTTCAAGAACATTACTTTCAAATTTATCCATAAAGAAGTCTGCTAACAATGGAGAAAGTGGATTACCCATAGATAAGCCATACTTTTGAAACCAAATCTGGTTGTTGAATTTACAATAATTGTAATTAATACATATTTGGAGGCCCCTGGTGTATTCGTCTGCTACTAGCTGATCTACCCCCTTGTACAAAAACCATGCGTGCATTATGTCTAAAGTTTGTTGTCGAGGGACGCTGGGGAATAATTTTTTTACATCAAAGCTGCTTAGAAATGATTTATCTGTGTCCTTTACATTTTTTAGCTTGTCCACAACCTGGCATGAGTTCTTTACTGTAAATTCAAAACTTGGCTGTAATTCCCAAATTACCTTCAATAGCTTCTTTGCCAATTTGTAAGCTGGGTGATGGTACGCCGCCACAATTGGTCTCACTGGTTTATTGTCTTTGTCCAATTTAACTGTCCCGAAGGCAAATGGAAGGTTGGGTGCTGAGACAATACAGTTCTTTTTTTCTTTATCAGTTATCCACCAACTATTTTTAACATATTTTTCTACAATATTAACAATCCGCTGTAAAGGATCTTTCCTTTCTGTCTCGAAACCTGTTTCTTTTAAGGATGCCATCATCTTTTCGTTGTATACCTGTTGTTATTGTGATTCACAGTACCAGATGTTGTCCATTACAAGCTCTTTCCTCCTGATGAAACTATTACTACTGTCACGTACTGTGCAGAAATTGATTAAATATGCAGAAATGGCAGTTGTGTAGAAAGTAGCCGTTGTTGTTTAATAGGAAGGGTTTATTTTCTCTTAGCAGACGACGCTAGACCTCACGTGCCAAAAGTTACGGAACAGAAGCTGTGAACTGAGGTGTGACGCACTCCTGTAATGCCCGTATTCTCAGTGCTCGAAATGGGACGGTATACGCTGGTATGATATACTGGTTCATCTTTTTATTTTTATACTGGTACTTATTGATAAATATATATATACATAATAATACACAGCCATATTCAATCCACTACTGGATGAGGCCTCTCCCGGAGGGAGGAGGTGGTCTACTTCTCCCACGCTGACCAGACGTGTTGGGAGAGGAATATATATATATATATATATATATATATATATATATATATATGTGTGTGTGTGTGTGTGTGTGTGTGTGTGTGTGTGTGTGTAGGCCTATGAACCTATACCGAAAATTAATACTGGAATTATTGTAAGATGTTTAAAAAATAAAGACCGAGGGACCGTGGCTCGATAGTAGAGCGTTGGCTCAGCATTCGAGAGGTCGTGGGTTCAATCCTAGCGCCCGACCATCCTGACGAGGTATTTCAAGGGTTTTTCCTCACAAGGGAGGTCACGATATGTTGTCTCTGAGATCCTAACCAAACATAGTGCATTTGATAGAGGATGGTGAGATATGGAGAATACCAAAATTGAAGGTGCGATAGACAAGAGGGGGGCAGAGCTAGGGGGGGGGGGCAAAACCTCGAAATTCACAGAAGTTAAATAAAGGATATATCCACAGTATTTCAGAATAAAGGATGGGACTTTCGGGAGGTGATTTCTGGCATAGAAACAAGTAAAAAGGGTCCCTTGAACATGGTCGAAATTTCGCTTAGTTTTGGAGATACAGCGTTTCCAACTTGTGTCCAAATTAGACGCCTAGTAATGGGAGGAAATTAATAATTCTCAATAAGTCAGAAACGAGTCATTGAATGAAAATTCCGTTTCAGGAAATTTGTTTCTAGTAATATGGTGGACATCAGAAGTAAAAACAATGTCACCAGTTTGCCAGTGTTGTCAATTAGGTGTAAAGTTTAATTTTTTCAAATGGTAGTTCGTCGTGTTATTGGATATTTTACATCTTCTAGTGATGATAAGCAACACACGTAAAGCACATACCACCGTGTTGGAAAACTACGGATAAGAGAGGTTTTCGCGATCTTATACAAACTACAGCTCAGTCCATCTGAAATCGTTCAGCTTGGTATTCTCCATATCTCACCATCCTCTATCAGATGCACAGTGTTTGATTACAATCTCGGCGACAACTATCGTGACCCTTCCTTGTCAGTCACGCAATGCAAATGCAGGAATTGTACCTTCAACTTTGCCCCTGGCCGACACCTTCCCTCATCCTTTCCCCTACTCTATCCCGCCCTGATCTTTGACTAAAGGCCCTAAATAAAATTAAATTCAAAAAGAAAAAATCAAGGACGATTCTGCCATATTCTTGATAGAAATAGTTTTGTATAACATCGTGTTCTAAATTGACTATTGTGTGGCTATTGACATTTGATTCTGGCGTGTAGCTGATTTTTTTTTTTCCCAAGGCGATGATCCTGGTCCCGCTATTACCCTCACAGTCAGTTCAATATCATCGACCTAGTTAGGTGCAACCGGCTTCACCGATGAGAAGACGTCCTCCTGTGTGGTCAGTGAGGAATACCTCGTAGATCCTTTGGTGACCTACCTCCGGGGTTAGGGCATCAAGGAATACAGAAAGTACTTACTATCCTTGAAAATTCAGAACGCCTCCTGTTCGGAACGGGGAAATCCGAACATAAAAAAATATCTTAGTAACGACTTTCTGTATTGTTAAGACCTAAGACTAATTATATGAGTAAAACCATTGTTTAAATTTTGTATATAACCATGACAGGCCAAGACTTACTATAAAACAAAATTAACAATAACAATTTACATTGTCAGTTTTATTTTCTTGGGTTTTCTATTATAAAACATGTCCATTGCTTTCTTAAGTTTCAGCAAATAATTGAACAGCTTCGAACAATAACGTTACCTTCTAAACATATTTAAAAATACACTATAAAACTAAGGGGAAGGGATGGAGCCTTCAACTTAGGCCCTGGCCGATCGCTATTTATTTATGTCCTCCCCGCATCCTTTCCCCTACCCTATCCCGGCCTGAGCCATGCATGCCTAAAGGCCATAAATAAATTGAAAGAGGACAGGAGTACATTACGATTATTAGTTACTTCGTATAATTGTGTGGAATAATTGCAAGAAAATAAAAAGTAAATACAGCGCAAATTAACATGAATCCGCATTACATCTCTATGCCTTTTCTTGCATTTCAAGTAGTGAAGTGTGTGTGTACCTATAATATATTCACACATTACTTTTGACATCGTATGGAATCCGGCGTGAGCAAAAAAGATGCCAAAAGACAACAAGTAAATTCACATTCACATTTCGGAAAAAATGCTTCGGGTCAAGATCCGGATCGGAGTCCGCCATTTGAAGATCCCTGTTTTGAGAAGTGTATAAAACAAATGTTTATCCGCGTCATATGTATAAAAGAAGAAATTGAAAAGGGCCGAAAAAAATATTTCCGATAATCCTGTGCCGTTCTGTTAGCATTGCATATTGATACTTGGCGTACTACGCCCCAAGGTTCCCCCCCCCCCCTTGAGAACATTATTTCATCAAGTTAGCTCTGAAACTGTTGAACAAAACTGTGTCGGGGATTAGCTTTGTAGTGTCTTTTTAATATGTTTAGAAGGTAACATTATTGTTTGAAGCTGTTCGATTATTTACTGATTTTTTTTTAATAAACAATGAACATATTTTAAAAAACAAAATTCAAGAAAATAATACTGACAATGTAAATTGTTATTGCTAATTTTGTTTTATAGTAAGTCTTGGCCTGTCATGGTTATATCAATAATTTAAACAATGGTTTTACTCACACGATTTAGTCTTAACAATACGCAAAGACGTTACTAAGTAATATTGTTAATGTTCGGAATTCCCCCGTTCCGAACACGAGGCGCTCTGAGTTGTCAAGGATAGTACTTTCTGTATTCCTTGATACCCTATCCCCGGAGGTAGGTCACCAAAGGATTTACGAGGTATTCCTCAACGACAACTCAGAAGGACGTCTTCTCATCGGTGCAGCCGGCTGCACCTAACTAGGTCGATTATATTGCACTGAGTGTAATACCGGGAAAAGGATCGTCGCCTTGGAAGAAAACCCAGCTGGAAGTTGGAAATCTCTTCTCTCGGTGCAATGTGGACCTATGGCGGTGAGGGCCTATTCTACAATCTCGTCCTATGGACCATTCAATGAGAAGCTAATAGACCTTTTGCGAACAAAAACACTTAGGCCTATTAGTTACTGTTGTTGAATGGTCCATAGGAGAAGGCATCCTTCTAGGCGCGCCAAAATTCCGTTGGATGACTATGAAAGTTACAAAAATCACGAGAATTAACCGTATTTCGAAATTGACTCACTCAAAGCTTTCGATGACCTTATCAGATTTCATTGTCTAGATTCAACCCAAATAATGATGAACTGTAGTTTTGATTATTCATCAGAGAAAGCAGTGGAGCTCGTATCTTATCCCAGACAGTGCTGTGTTTTAAACCATCTTTATTCGTGCTTTTCTGTGGCATTTTAACTGTTTCCGAAAAAGAAAAACCCCTGCAGAAGAAAGAAACCTGAAATCTTGTACGTCCTTTCCATTTGGAATTTGTTTGTGGACTTTAGGCATTTATGGCTCAGGCAGAGAAAGGATATGCGAAGGAGTCGAACGGGTCCTAAGGTGAAGATATCATGAGAAAAACCCTGGAAAACCCTCAGTTAGAATAGTCAGTTGCTAGTATCGAATCCAGAAGCTCCCGAATGCTCCATTTGTCCTATATCTACTGCTAGTTCATCTATGGCTGATTTTCCTGCCTTTAATGTATTTTCTCCATTATCATCATTAACGTTCTGATGAAAGCGTCAAGTTCTTCTAGGAAGTTATAAGCCCTCTCCGTTAATCTCGATCTTGCGCTTCCTTTCTATCTTGTTAGCATACGATTTGTCTTCCTTAACACTGTCACAAAATTGTATCCTTCTTCTTCCTCTTCGTCTTCTACCTTAAAAGACGTAAAGCGGTATAGATGATATTACTTCCGAAATATA
>JAGDQP010053239.1:0-13602 GCA_022664845.1 Lepisma saccharinum | reverse complement strand
ATATTGGTTGGGAATACAAGCATCTCTGTAAGGTATAGAAACTACAAGGATTTATAACCATTTTCGTCTCATTAGTAAAACGCAAGGAAGTACCTATGTTCGCTAATTGAGTTCATCTCTGGTTGTGACAGACTCTGTCAGATACAGTGGGAGTTTGTTTTCTCATCCATTCCCCTCCTTCCCGCATACACACACACACACACACACACACTACAATGCTCCTTTGCAGATCTCTTTTTCTGTGTATGTTTCTGTAGACTAAAATTCACGTCTTAATTTTGCATTTACCTATAACATACACACACCATGTATACAGAATGTACCTAAAATAGTGGCTCAAACTTCGGGAGGTTATTATTTATATAAAAACAATGACGTGATATCTCGACCATAATGACGTAAGCTGTGACGTTTTAGCAAATCACAGTCGGAATAGTACCAGATATATCCATAAAAGCAATATTTATGATTAAGGGAGTATCACATCACTTTACTTTTCGAGATATGGCGTAATATGTAACGATGCCGCTCAAACTTTGTTCGCCTGTAGCTCCGGAACTAGACATATTTGGAAATTTCTCCAAGAAACCCTTTTTCTTGTTTTGTTGTGAATAATCAAATCAGTTAATCACCCCCAGAAGTTTGGAGCATTGTTACAGGAACACACGGTATAATATAGTGACTAAACTCATAGAACAAATTTTTTAGTGCTTATAAAGAACATCAAGATGAGTTCTTTTGCAACGTAATAAAGGGACGCTGTTTATATTTGCAGGTAACAATCGGCTCTTAGACGATCTGCATTATGTCTGAATGGATTGGTGTCGTAGCAGAGAAGCAAAAGGGAACATTGCAATTCAAAAACCACGTATTTTGAGAATAATTCTGCCGGCAAGTAATTTATTTCTATGACGCAAGATGCTACTAGTGTCGCGGACTGGTCGCACCCTCTATTGAGACCTCTTGGAACTTTTTTAAATAATGTTAGCGGCAAATCAAATATTATTGTTATATTAGTATCCAGCCTACAGGAAGTGTATGTCATTTGCACCTGATAATGTTAAAAGTTTTCTAAATTTCTTCGTTTATGTGGGTTTTGTTTCTCATTCTTTCTTTATGACATAACTCTTGGATTTAATTTCTATAATTCTATAAGTCCAGAGTCAAATGGTATCAAACATATTTAATTTTGACATTTCTAATTCTAAACTAAGACATTGTGGAACTAATATTTCTTATTCCAGAAAATTTGCAGAAATCGCAGTTTCCCTTACCATATAATTAAATTAAACATTGAGTTTCCCTTACCATTATTTTTAATTATATATATAATTAAAATATGCATTAGATTGATTGTTCACAACATGATATCAACTGTTCATAAAATTTTCATTAACTGCCATCAGGGATTCTGCAAAACCCCACAATAGGGGAGGTCACCCATCCAAATCACCGAGCACTCCCAACTTTAATTTTTTTTGCTGTTAAAAGTTGATATAAACCCTGCAAAATTTTAGTTGAATACCTAACTTTGGCTTTACACCCACCAGGCTAAAAAAACCTGTCAGAATCGCTGACTGTCATTAAGGGACCCGTGAAATGGTTTTATAAATAAAGAAACGTTATTGTATGTAGTACGTACACCGAAAGTTTTTACTTCAAATCTTCTTTTGAATAATTAATTAATGATTCCTGAAACTCACTAAAGAGTACACGAAAAAAACAAGCTGTAACAGTTCTTATCTCTTGTTAACTGAAGAATAAAAATAAACAAACCTTATTTCTCTCTGAAATACCCTTTGAAGTTCAATTTTCACAAACAGTATCAGGAACTACAAGCTATTGATTGGGAATTCTTACAAGTGTATCGGAATGTTAATAACTTAGTGAGTAAATTCTATGATATTGTCAATGAAATATTTAATAGGTGTGTTCCTCGTAAAATAAGTACTGTTTCAAAGTATCCATGTTGGTTCACCAAAGATATTATTAGAAAACTTAAGGTCAAGGCATATTATCATAAACAATCCAGGGTCAAAAACATGAACTCAGCACCTTTCTATCAAGAATTTGCTCGATTACGTAGGGAAATTAAGAAAGACATTAGAATTGCTTATAAGAGTTTTATAATTAATTCTGAAAATAATATTAATACCAACTCGAGCGAACTGTGGAATTTTATCAAAAATAAAAAAAGGCACCTACCGCCAAATGTATTAAAATTTGAAGGTCAGGAGCTGTCTAGGAATGATGAGATAGGGAATGCATTCGCTCAGTATTTTCAATCGGTATTTCTATCCTCCTCTCACACATATAATAATCTTAATGGTGATGCTGTTAGAAATAGAAATGATGAAATAGGGACACTGTGCATTGACCAAATTCAAGTAAAGGAAGTTGAAAATGCTATCAGAAATTTGAAATCGAAAACGACAGTTGGTTCTGATGGCATACCCTCATATGTAGTTAAGGGATGTGTTGATATATTTAAATATCCCCTATTGATAGCATTTAACTTATCTCTAAAAACATGTACTTTCCCCGACAAATGGAAATCTGCCCTGGTTTGTCCTATCCCAAAATCTAATAATAATAGAGACATTAATGATTTCAGGCCAATTGCAATATTACCAGCTTTTGCAAAAGTATTTGAACAGATCTTATACAAGAGAATTGGTAATCATATTCAACCAGTTATTTCAACTAAGCAGCATGGCTTTGTTTCTCAGAAATCCACGGTAACAAACTTAGCACTTGTTACGGACTACATAGCAAATTCGATGGACGAAGGCAAGCAAGTTGATGTGATTTATATTGACTTTGAGAAAGCATTTGACAGGGTTAATCACAATATATTACTGGAAAAATTAAATCACTATCACTTCTCACCCACTGTGATAAGGCTCCTCTATTCGTACTTAACAAATCGCAAGCAATCAGTTGTCTTTAAAGAATACAAATCATATGAATATTCTGCACTCTCAGGAGTTCCTCAAGGTTCGAACCTAGGACCTTTGTTATTCCTCTTATTTGTTAATGACCTTCCTGATTGTGTGCCTGATAATGAAAAATTGTTATTTGCAGATGACTTTAAAATATATATAAAAGTTAACTCTATCGGAGACTGCATAAGACTTCAGCAAAGCTTAGATAATATTGCAAACTGGTGTGCTATTAATCAACTTGGAGTCAACATAAGTAAATGTAAAGTATTATCATTTAATAGAAATAAACCCACTCATCAATTTGATTATTCCATTAATAAAATTGTACTAAACAGACCTACTGTAGTTAAGGATCTTGGTGTCAGTTTTGACTCGAAATTGACTTTTAACCTACACGTTACAAATATAACAAATGAAGCCTTGAAGTTACTAGGATGCGTAATTAGGACGGGAAGAAAATTCAACAACATATCAACATTGGAAAAAATTTACTATGCTTATGTTCGCTCCAAGGTTGAATATGCTTCTTCTATTTGGAATCCATATCAATTGAAACATTGCCAACAATTAGAGAAAATCCAATCAAAATTTCTTAAATTCCTGACTTTTAAAGAAACTCGAATCTATCCTGCTTATGATAGTTACAATGCAGTCATTAAGAATTTTAATATTCAGAGCTTAGAACAAAGGCGCAACATTGCTGATCTGTTATTTCTTCAAAAAATTGTTCAAAATAAGTTAGATTGTATGGATTTAGTTTCGACATTACAGTTTCGTGTCCCATCATCTAAAACTCGCGTTAATAATACTGGTTTCTTCCACTGTAAAAAGGCAAGAACCAATATCTTGATGAGGTCACCAATGTGGAGAATTTGTACTATATATAACAAACTCTGTACAGTTCACAATGATCTGGACGTATGCTTTATGTCGCCTAAAGAATTTAGAGATGCAATTGTCAATAAAGACCGTACAACTACTTTGTAAAGCTCAACACTATAATTAGACCATTGCCTGTTGTGTTGTCACTAAATAAATAAATAAAAATAAATAAATAAAATGAATACAATAGACAAAATGAACCGCGTTGTACTTGTATTTCCATTATAAGAATAAGCCCACAAATTAAAAAAAAAATCTGTGTGTATCATGTTAAACATTTTAAATTCATTTGTTCATTATACACATTAAGGTGGATCAATATTAAACGTACGTCAGTACTTGATGTAAGAAAAAGTAAATAGAGTATATTTCAGTTCATCAAATAATGTACATAATAAATATACATCCATTTAATTCTGTATGTTTAAAATGAGACTAACAATTCTTCACAAATATACTAAATGCAGTTTCAATTACAATAAATAACACTAACATTCGATTACTGTAACAAAGGCTATTGATATTAGTTATTAGGCTATAATAACACTCTCGTTTATTACAGCAAGTATACAAATTAATTCCATTTTACTTTATATGGCGTCAAAATTACATTTTTCTTGATTTACACTTTATACATAATATTAAGAAAACACAAAGTTAATAGTTAATAATTTGTTTACTTGCTGTGATGAAGGTTAAGTGTTATTAGTAACAAATAGGATCTTAGAAGATATTTATGTATCATTTGTTGTTTGCTATTGTAACACGTTCTGTCCAGCTGATCAAAAGTATTTAAGTTGTATCTCTATTTCATGCCTAGCTTTAAGACCTCTCAGAGAGATGAAGAGGATGATTTTCACAGTGCCATAGAAAATGGGTTAAACCGCTACACAACGAGACATCAGAACAGCCGTCTATTTGAGTTGTTGTCGAAAGTACGAATAACAAAATCAGCAAACATTTGAAACTTTAATAACAATATTATTAGACAAACTCATCCAAGTAGAAGAGAAATTATTATTTCTCACACGTGAATTCTGGTGTAAAGGATTAAAATATTCAGACTTAATATATAAGCTATAAAGCTTAGACTCTACACTTCAGACACAAACATTAATAAACATACGAAATATGCTTGCCTCTCATTCGATCAAAACGCACACACATACACTATACTTAAATATGGGTAATATCAATTATAATAAAAACAATCTTAACTATGTGACGTAGAACGTGTATTTACTCAGATCTCTTACTGAAGAAACCAACATTAGAGAAAAAAGCCGAGATTTCACGATAAAAACAAAGAAAACAAATTATCTAATTTCCCAAATCAAGCAAGGTAATTGTTTTATGATATTCGTATCAATAAGTTGCTTGTGAAACTTGGATGTAATAATAACAAAACAACAACAACAACAAACGAAGTTAAATCCTTTAAACGAATACCATCTTGTTAACTAAACACAGGTTATGTTCTGCAACTTCGAAATCATCCCTCCCGAAGAAAACTATTTCCATTCAACGTACACCACAGCTTTAGTAAAAACTAACGTAATATGCACAAACGTTTTTACGTGATTTAACTCAATTGAGATGTTCTGTTGTTAATTCATTGATTCCTTGCACTATTTTTCAAACGTTATGAAAATCAACTATAAGACAAACATTTGTTTAAATATATTTCAGTGAGAAGGGCATTTAGTATTCTTTCAGTAAGCTTTAGATTTTACGCCCATCTAACGGCGAAATTACAAGGCTTCATCTGCTAAAATTTATAACGTTACAAATAATTTTTGGAGCTCATTATAATGAGCTGTCTCACCTGGGAATTCAAGTAGTTTCTGTCGGTTCCCTCTCTGAGTTCATGTGTTTCTGAGCTTTTGAATTTTATTGAGCATGTTTTAAAAAATCAACAAAAGTCGATTGTATACTAATAACAAGGCATGGCAAAAACTGAAAATAGATTAGTATAGATACAATATAGCCATCTGCTTTTAAAGGAACAGACCAGAAAAAAAACGTGTCAAGCTTGTATTCAATTAAAGTTTGTATATTTTCACTGTAGGTGTCACGCTTTTATTCCCAGGACTTGAAGTCACGTGATCGATGTTGCAAAAAATGTGGTAGCCCACACAATACCTCCTCAGCTATCTCCTTCTTTTCCTATCGGGACGGGCGTAAACCATAGTGCTTTTACCGCCCATACAATTCATTTTACCTTACATCCTTCTTTCCCTAAACAGCAGCCATACGGCGTACATGACCTTGAAAATTGTTTCGCGATGGTACACAAAAACAACAGCTGACCTGATACCACAGACGTACGCCTTTTTTTTTTTAATTTGATGTGGCAACAACGTAGATATTTTCTATCGCATTACGTCATCAACAACGAATAACAGAGGTGATGTTGCCTGCTATTTGTGTTCCTTTCTGTGATTGGCGGACGGTCCGTACGTCGCGGGACGATCTTATAAGACGTGTGGATGTAAACAAGTAACGATTGTATTTTGTTTGAAAGAAGCATTTTAATGATCGTTTCATCTTCCTAGTTTGCTTTCAACTAAGACTTAAATCGCGTAATTTAATAAACATTTTGTGCGTAAACCTTGCACATTTCAGTTTCAATATTAATGTTAAAAGAATCTTGAAAAGAAATACCAACCTTTTTAGAAAATTTCATTTTTAAGAACTAAATATTGACATTTACTGAATTTGAAATTTTATTTATGGCCTTTAGGTATCAAAGGCTAAGGCCGGGATAGGGGAGGGGAAAGAATTGTTACGGCCAGAAAACCGATAGAAACTGTGCAAAAGTCCACTTACACCCTCCCAATTTTAACCTTACACCCCCAAACTGAAAATCCTGGTGGAATCTCTGGTACCATTACTTTCCGAATACACCTCGCAGAAGTAAGTGGCAACATATAGTGAGTATCACAGTAATAATATATTTATATCCCAGTTCTGTAATAATACATTTTTAGGTGTTCTTTAAGTAATTATACATTGCCAAGTGTTCTCCTTTAAATCTGAATCAATTCGTGCTAATGCATAAGCACTGTCTTCATACAAAGTCATACAAGATATTTCCTTGTCTTAAAAAGGTTTTATTTTCTCAATATTTTTCTCTGTAATCCAATATCTTAAGTTACAATCTTCAAAGAAAAAAAAAACAACAAAAGAGGAAGTAAAAGGTAGTTTCGCTGCTGGGGAGTTCTTCAATTTGTCAGAGCAAGAGAAATATGCAGGAGAAAAATGTTTTCAACTTAATAATAAAAAAAAGAGAGCCTTAACGTAAAAGAAAATTATATTTCTTCCGTTAATTCGTTAAAAAAGAGATCTTCGCTTTCAATATTTTTCAACATTTTTTACTAAAACAAAAATATCTTAAGGTTATTTGAATACGGAGAATTTGATGTGCATATTGTGAAGAAAGAGAAAAAAAAAACAGAGAAATTTAAGAGTTAGTTGAAGAATGTTTGATGTAATCAATAATGCTAGATTTAAAGAAGAAAAAAACAGAGGAAGAGATTTACGGGTAAATCTTCCGTTTCCTTCTGATTGTCTAGTATGCGGGCTTACGTTCATCCTTCAAAATGATCGCTGTCGACCCTTCTGCAACGTAGCCGAGCCATTCAACAGCACAAGAGGAAACATTCAGAACAGAATTACCTTAGGGATTTCCAGGAAATTATTATCTCGTTAGAGACTTTTTTTTCTTGTTAAAATAACTGGAAGATTCTTGAGAATTATACCTGAAAACATTTTTTCCCTTAGGTTTCATATCCAAATGGAAGATTTTATTAATTTTTCTAAACTGTAATATAATTATAAAAATGCTATATTTTGTAAAAATGTATAACGTGAGGCAAAAGTTTCCAAAGAAACATGCCAGTTGTTCACGTCACCGAATATGCTCATATGATCATGAAATTCCAATACTTGGTATCTCTATGTTGTACATGGTGATAATCGAAAAATAACTATTGTTTTTTTTCCATAACCAGGACTCTAACCCCAATCCCTCCACTATACTACCATGGCACATCCAACTATCTGTGTATATAAGTCCTTTAAGGTTAGTGTGAAGTAACAATAGATGGCAGCACTGTACGATCTCTAACGATAGATGGCAGCACGTATGTCTCTAATGTATTTTTTATGTTGCACGACTTTGCAATGCTGCTCTTACAAATTAAAGTCTAGAGAGTTCAAACTTTCACAAAGGAAAGTTCATAACTATTTCAAGAGTTCAATCTATGCCAATTTTTTCTTTTCTTTTTCGTTCATTGTTGAAAGAGGTTCATTTTTGCAGTAAAGATTGAATGACAATGACGTTCTTTCAACAATGAACCAAAAAAGAAAAAAACATCGGTACGTATTGAACTCTTGAACTCGTTATGAACTTCCTTCTCTGAAAGTTTAAACTCTCTAGGCTTGAATTTGTGGGAGCAGCATTCAAATTTCGTGCAATAATAAACACATATTAGAGACATATGGAGATACTGTTGCCATCTAGCATTAGTGATAGTTGTTTTAAACTAACCTCAAGCTCTGTTTTGGAATAGAGATCATTTTGAGAAACAGTAACTCATTGGAGAAGATATATAGATGCACGTTTATTGTTTCAGAGTTTGAATAAAGCTGGTATATATTAAAATGTCAATGAAAGAAGGAAAAAATAATGGACGATGATTCCACGTCAATTATGTAAATGGATCTCGCCTCACCAGATCTGATTTTCATGAAAGTTCGGCAAGGTTTCTCTCCATCTTTTCTGAGTAAAACCCATCTCCATCTTTTCTGAGTTCATATGTTGAATTCTATATCAGGTGGTAATACTTTATTATATATTTAGCTTTTGAGATATCGAACCCAAGCAAAACAATCAATTCGTACCAAATCTAATATATGGCCACTGAAGTAGAACTATTAATATTTGATCTAAGATTTTTTTTTATTGCTCAGGGCAAAGATTAACAAATTCAGTACTCGATAGAAGGGAGCAATTGAAGGTAAAACAGAATGTGAGAGCTGTTGCGTGATCAGTTACTCAGTTAAGGATATTTTAGTAGCCCTTGTAACAACTTTCTTATGGAACTTTCCATTATAATAATCTTTATTTCTAAACAGAAAAAAGTACGCATGGTTTTCACTTAAGTACCTTCATAATTCCACGAAGTATGTTGAAGGGGCTATTGAGTCATTTTTTCGAAGGAACCACATGAAATTACGATCTTTCTAGAAATGTGTGAAAACCCAATTTAAATTGGACGCTTTATTTTGCAGGCTGCCGTAGCCAACTCCCTCTCCTTCTTAACCAATCACATTTTAACTCCTTCAAACACGTTGTTGGGTTATTTTTAATTTACACAGAAGACTCAACAGCCGCCGCGACCAAGACTTGAACCCAGATTACATTTTTATATTCCTCACAAGAGACTATCAAACAACTTGAGAAATTATTTCAGCCTCGATTTGAAATAGCTATTACGATTGAGCAGACCAGGGCCTTAATTTCATGAACGGTCTTTACTCTGCACTTTTTCACTTTGCAGAAATTTAAGAGTGCAGAATGAATGAGTTTCATGAATTTTTCTACAAGTTTCTCAAAAGTGTGTGTCATTAAAAAGTTTTCGGCACTTCACTTTGAAATTTATTTAGAAATATTTATGAAACACATTTATTCTGCACTCTTAAACTTCTGCAAAGTGAAAAGTGCAGAGTGAAAAACCGTTCATGAAATAGGACTCTGATCTTACCACAGTTTTGTGCCTATAGAGAGCAATAATCTTCATGTCCTATCTTAGTCCATGCATTGCAAAATAGTTCCAATCACTAATGAATTGTTCCATCGTTTACCAACAGAAATGATTATGTATGTTCTTTTTATGATAATGGTTGGTGGCTATGTATTGTACGTGAAGTTGCTGTATTTGAGTTGAAAGAAGAATAAAATACACACATTTTTCCTCGTCCTGCCACGAATTTCTTAACATGAGAGTTTCTGTAGACACATACAAACAAACATAAAGTTGAAACATGGCTCATAGGTGCTCACCACCACAACACATCTATATACAAGATGGGGCAAGCATGTTTCACGCACTGTGTTACCACAGGTGCTTTGAACTTCCTTTTTATGGAGAAGGAACAAACTCCCGGCCAAGTTCCAGACAAACGCTCACCTGGCTAAAGGATCGCCACAAAACACGGAAAAATCATACATAGGCAGTAATTGGTACCCCTAGAGAATTGTTAGAACACTGGTGCTCCAAGTTTCAAGTCAACGGTGCATAATTACCATTCTTCTAAAATGGTTTCGACTGTAAGAGGACGTAATCTAACCTTAATCCACACAGTACTCACTGTACCCTGGGTTACTATAGAAACTTAAATACTTACTCAAAAGGAGTACCCAGCTCCTTAATGATATACACCACAGTTTCAAAGTTCAATAGTGGCAGCAACGCTCCACTAAGAACAAAGAACTTACCCTGAAGTCTTCTATGTAAAATCAGATTATCCACTGATCAACAGAACTGGTTAGGCCTCCAAAAATTAATACACATGGCATCACACTACACACCATAGTGTGAACCCCTGAGGCACTTTTAGTGTTCAAAATAGTTAAATTAATCATTTTATTTAAAATCATTGAAAAAATCCGAAATTTATAATTTTTATATAATGTATGTAAAATTGCGTTCTGAAGTGAGAATAAAATAAGTCGCCATGTTTTGTAAGGATGAGCAAAAGAAGCAGCACTTCAGTTGCACAATGCAAAGCAATTCATTGCATCAGACATACAAGTGTTATTCACCTTACAGCAGATTAAGAGAGAGAGAGAGAACTACTCCGTGTCCTCAATATTGCGAGGAAGCTCCTCCTAAGACATGTCAAAGTAACATCTTGCATCACCTCGCGTAAGGGTGTAAAACAGTATAAAAGACCTCTGAAAATCTTGCCTCAGCCCAGTCATCCTAGACTCACCCAGTCGCAGCCCAGACCAGCCAGCCAGTCAGATCTTCATTCTTTTTTTTCATCGCTTCAATCAACTCCAAAATGTTGAGCGTCGACTAAAACCAAGACAGCTCACAAGTTAATGTTGTGCCAAACTGAACTTAGGGATTGAGAGGCTTCATTCTTTTTTTTCACCTCATCTATCATCTACCACTCAGGTATGAATGTGGAAAGAATTCTGTGCTGTAACAATTGGTACTTTGACATGGATTGGACAATCTTAATTCTTCAACTTTATTTCAATCTGATTTAAATTGAATAACACAAGGCGAAATTGCTCTTTTGACCATCGTTGCTAAAACGTGTTACTGAAAATGTAATTCCTTAAAATATTATTTCAGGAGATTTCAGGCCGAAAGGTTCTGACAATTCGGATCCCTGTCTTTAGAACTAACATCCGAAATGAGCTCTCAGAGATCACCAAATTTTACATTAATTGTATTTTACCGCTCTACCATCTTTAAAACGCCTTCAATGAGCTACGAAGAACGACCACAACAAAAACCTCCCGCTAATACTTCAACATTTCATGAACCGCATATTTCACAGATATTCCAGGTATTCTTTGTGGACCTGGAGGAAGACGTCCACTTGGTAACAGGTCTTCCTAAACTTAGGTTATGGTCAAAATACCTTACCTAAAGCAACAATATTTTTACGGTCGTCTGATACGTTTTTCAAAATGACTGTTTAATTATTACTAAACTGACTGGCTTTTGCTAATAACATATTAGTAAACATAAATCAATACAGCAAATAACTTGTAAATTTTGTATGCTGACTGCTTTGATTATTTTCGTGAAAATAATGAAAATAATATATATTTTTATTACTGTCTTGTGCCTTACTTATTATATATATACTGGTGCAATAATATAGTTATTATGTGAAATATCTTACGTAACAGTGTAACGGGTGTGCTACGGTTGCTAGGTAACGCAGTGTTGACTCTTTACGATGCTAAAGAATGTAGTCCACTGTGTTCAGGTACGATGACAGGAAATACTTATGATGTTCCCCAATTTATCCCGGATTGCACTATAGCAGGAAGCCGCAGTTAAGGGACATCACTGCTACGGGAATCCATGGCCCAAACCGTAAAACATACATACAGTATGTTTCAAACATGTGAGAAAATTGCACTGATGAAGGAAGCGCAATTAGGGCTTTCACTGCACCAGGAATTTTACTCAATGTTTAGAGCAAGAATATATCATAAAAAAAAATCTACCTTTCATAAGAATAGAAGGTATATTTAACAATCTGCCTGGAGTTACATACCCGTCCGGGTTATTGTATAATGTTCATTAACTCTCTACAAGCAATGATATACATATCTTACTAATACAAGCAAACAATCAATAATGTTTATCACTTTCTTCTTTCTATCTCGAAATATCTTCATTAATTAAACCAAACAATGACAATTCTAGTTTAGTTTCTACTAGGCTCACCAATATAGTTTTATTTATAGAGTACGTGCGCACCATCTATATTGCACTCTGGCACTGGCTTCAGTCCATAGTAACAAATAAAATAATTTTTCCAAGTTCGTATACTCATACTGCAACTCACGGTTACAACAGGCCCGGAGGCCTAAAGTAAAGTGATCAGAATTTAATATTAACTGTGTGATTTCTAACCGAAAAGGGCCTAAATTGCAACACAACCTTATTTCTGAAGGCACATATTCATCACACATAAGAACGCTTGGTTATTAATCATTCTTACTGTATGTATATTGAACACAAAACACATTAAAAATAAAGACCAAATTATGCTTATCATGGTGAAGCAGACTTTACTATAAAATAAAATAAAAAGTGATAAAAACTCCACGAACCCTTAGTGATTCTTTGATTTGCTTTGTTTTATAGAAACAACTGGTATATAGACTCAATTAGACTCAAAGAAAGCTCTTGCAGGGCAAGAGTGCAAAGGTGGAGTGGACATTCTTGACTTTACCCCAGTCAAGTAAGGGTGAATAAGTAAAGTGGACATGATTAATAATACTTTAACAGCATAGAAGTGAAAATTTGAGGTGGACAAAATTAATATTATCAACCACAATAGGGTTAACCACATCAATACATTGGTGGTAAACAACAGCACAAGTTCGTTCGTTGGTTGAGATTGTGTAGAGAATTCTCCCAGGAACGAACTTTTCACCAGTGAATAGGTGGCGTCACACTGATGTCATGATCCATAAAATCACTTACCTGTGATTCTGGTGTTATGCTGTTGTTTTCCTGCTTACTCTGTTCCGGCGTCATGGTTTCCTGTACTGTACCATCCCGCTCTTCACAAGGAACATGATTGGTGTTTCGATCTTGGAACGGTGCACTATCTTCCTGTTCACTAGTAAATAAAACTGTTGGCACTTCATTCTGTTTAGGTGGATCCATATCGGAAATCGGCCACGGCGAAAAAGAAGGTCAATTTTTAAAACAAAGAGGGTCATCGTAGGTGCAAATACGACCGAGATATCGCTAAACTACCAAAAAACACACTTTAATTTATTTTACGGTTAGGTTAGCATCTTTTGAGCTGAAATTTGGTGGAGAGCCACCATTTCTGATGCTGAATATGGTAGTATTTTTTATCACAATTCCTTCCAAGGTACTTTTCACCATCTTACTCTGTTAGGCCCTTTTATTTTAAATTATTTTTCAAATAACGTTCGTTACTTGCCACAACCTTTCAAAATCCGTCGTCAGCCGACAAAATTGCGACGTTGCCTGACTTG
>JAGDQP010053236.1:0-13602 GCA_022664845.1 Lepisma saccharinum | reverse complement strand
TAGGTTGGGGACGTTGCAGTTTTTTGCGACTCCAGCCAGGATTGCCAAAAAAAAAAAAACTGTGCGTTTCAGAGCTATACATGGTTTAATATTTGACCTTTGATTTTGGCCCAGGTAGTTAGTTTTCACCTACTAGTGACCCTTGTTATAAGTGCTTAGTAAACAAACTTATATCGGGTAGTTACCGACTACTATTAACCATTGGTTGTAGGGTGTGGTCTATTATGTGGATTAGGTATAGAAACTGACTTCATATTTTCTGTTGTAATCTCTAGGTGTGGGCGGAAATACCGTAGCCTCTGTGCTGTGTTAAATAGGGGTTGGGAAAATGTGTATGTAATTGGTGCTGTGCTGGAAACTGACTTCAGATCTCTGATAGGTTAGCTAGCCTAGAAGGCATATAATCTCTGCTATGTTAAATAGGGCTTCGTACCCTTTCATGGAATCTCTGCTATCGTGCACTGGTGTACTATGTAGGGTTAACTAGCATATATTCCTGTGTATCTATGTAATCTCTGCTAAATTAAATAGGGACTGGGCCGTAGCCTCTGTAATTTGGGCTATGTTACCGTAGCCTTTCATAGTGTTGGAGGGCGTCCATGTTGTAATCTCTAGGTGTGGGCGGGGACGACCGTGCTGTGCTGGAAACTAACTTCAAATTTTCTGTTATGTGCCTGTAAGCCCAGTGCCTCTGCTATGCTAAATAAAGGTTGGAATCTCTGCTATCGTACACTGGTCTACTATGTGGGCTATTATGCGGGTTAAGTATAGAAACTGTTGTAATCTCTGGGAAGGGCGGAAATTGGTGATGTGCTGTGTTGTAATCTCTGCTAGATTAATAAGGGTTGCAAAAAGAGCTTCGTAACCTTTCATAGTGTTGGAGGGCGTCCATGTTAAGTTAAATACTGTGTAATCTCTGGTGTGGGCGGGGACGACCGTACTGTGCTGGAAACTGACTTCAAATCTCTACCATGTGAAATAGGGGCTGGACCGTAGCCTCTGTAATCTCTGCTATGTTAAGTAGTGTTCTTTGGGGGTTTGAAAAAGCTTAGTACCCTTTTGTGAAATCTCTGTTATGTTAAATAGGGCTGAAAAATGGTTCGTAGCCTTTTATGAAATCTAACCACAACAAATGCGACACGGCGGCTTGTATAGCCCTGGAAAAATAGACTCGTTGGAGGACGCCCCTGTTATTTGAGTGTGGGCGGAAATTGCTGCTGTGATGGAATCTCTGCTATGTTAAATAGGGGCTGAAAAAAGGTGCCGTAGCCTTTCACGAACTCCTTGCTGTCATCTCTGCTATGTTAAGTCGGGGTTGGGATCCAAGACCAATGAGACCAATGTCTGACGTACGTCGTGTCATGCATTTTGCATTCAAATACGAAAAATAGCCTCTTGCACATTCCTTTCTTTCATACAGAATCAACTAATCGGTATCTCGTTCTTTACTTCCACTTTCTTCCAACAATGAGTTGCCGCTGTAAACACGAATGTTTTGGTGATTCTAGCGCCATCACAGCAAATACATTCCCAACTGAAACAAGATTTAACATGACTCAACTTGTCAAGTCTTTTGTTAAACAAGTCTAAGAATAGCTAAAGCAGGGTTTCTCAATGTGAGGGTCACGACCACAAACGGAGTCGTGGATTGTATTCGAGGGGGTCGCGAGAGGAGTTGAAAAAATAAATTAAACTAGGGTTTTGTTGGCTAAAACCAATAAATTTCAAAGTCATTTTACTTATTTTTATAATTACTAAAGATAGTGTAATTTGTTGAATAGTTTTTCTATAAAATAATTAGGATATTTATTACCAAATCAACTGTCATGCCTTCAAATGAAAAGCAAATATCACACACACACACAAAAGGACAAAACTATTTAAAATTTACGAAAGATTGCACAAATTTACTAGGCTAGCGCGAGATCTGAGTCTGTTTTGATTTAACCAGTTTCAAAATTTCCGGTTCAATTTCAGTGAACACTTCATCAAGTCATTTTCTGTCAAGAGTTAGGTACCCATCCTAACTACTGTGTATTTAATATACATACTCTTTATTAATTTGAGAAACAAACCGGTAAAAGCGAAATTTTTCCAGATATTTTCACGAAATTTTCTACAATTGTTCACAAAACCCACTTTCGACACTGAAAATAATTTTCCAAAACAAAATTTTAACACCCTTTTGGTGGTCCAAACTAGAAAGTGAAGTAGATCGAGATCGAGAGATGTTAATGATCGTCTGACTTAATTTCTTGGTTCTAATTAATAAAATTAGACTTCCTCTGAATTAACATTGGTTTTCCCATAAGCGAGATTTATTGTCTAGTTTGAATCCCCAAAAAGGGGATTAAAATTTAGTTTAGGAAACTTATTTTCACAGTGTCAAAACTTCAGGAACCTGTAAGCAATTGTAGAAAGATTCATGAAAATATCTTGAAGACTTTCGTTTTTACAAGTCTGTTTCTCAGTTACACGAGTTAATAAACAGTTGAAGCCTTTAGGAGGCTATTTAATGCAAAGTGAAAAGAAAAAGCACTTATTACAAAGAAGAAAATTACTTTTTGGAGTCGCCGGGAAGAAGGCACGGTACAAGGGGGTCGCGGCATGATAAAGGTTGAGAAACGCGGAGCCAAAGAAAAATTGATTGCATTTCAATAAGTAGTCATGCATAGTATGTACATTTTCATTCAAGACTATAGCTGGCGAGGAAAAAAAGAGGAAAGGGAAAAATGTTTCGTCAACTACAGAACTGGCAACCACCGAATAAGACTGCATTTCAGTGGTGAGTTTAGGGTCTGTCTGCTACTTATTTGTATGTGTATTGACACCAGAGAGCTGATGCTTGTTTATTGTACTGGGTACAAAACTTGTTTACTTAGAACAAAAATGACTAGAATAGACTGCAAAATAACAAAGTCTCATTTCAGTAATTTGTTTACAAAATGGTAAGGCACGTGAATTAAATATTTTACAAGTCCTTACATTTGTAACGTCCTTTATGTCCGTTCCATATAAATTCAGCATTTTTCGCCTCTCCTGTATTACCTTATATCAAATCATTCTTTTGGCTATTAATTTTATACACTAAGGACTCAAGAAAATAGTGTCCGCGTTTATTTAAAACAACAATAAGAAATTTCATATACCGTATACAACATTAAAAGATAACAGATTCAATTATCGCTATAGATTCAGAAATTTTGAGTCTGCGTTTTATTTAAATATGAACCAGATAAACATGTGTGGGTATACAAATCAAGGTAATTTGGAAAGAAAGATTTGAACATTGAAATTCATAAATGTATATGTGTATATGTAAGATAAGATTTAAAGTGTATCACGTGACGCTGTGACGCCACTTCACCAAAGGTATATAAGCAGGTCCAGGACGATTCTATTTCAGTTCCTCCTGGCCTGCGGGCTAGACAACATCAAGATCAAGCTCTCTGCTTGGTGTTCTCTTCTTTAGACAGTAGTCCACCAATAAATTCTTATTATCTAATACTTCTTTGAATATTCATTATTAGGCTTATGCTTATCATATTGCTTTATTACCATACGCTTTATTCACCTTTTATTGCCATTCTCTTTTATACCTTGTTCTCCTAACTCCAGAGTGCTTTCAGCCAGGCAAGACGGAGTTCCCATTTACCTTACCTTGTGTTTGCATGCTTTCAGCTAGCCAGGCAAATACTATTACAGATATTTATTTGCCTTCAGCCAGGCAAGTATTGGTTGTCAGGTCGCCTTCAGCCAGGCGACCACATCCCACACCCAGAAGCCGTGGCAGAATATTGAGAAAATATACTGAAAGGTATTCATAAATCTTTCCGGGACATTACACATTATCCTACTGCAGATTAACGTATCAATAGCATATTTTATGCATTATTTTAACGCAATTTTCTATATTTCTGAACAGAGATTATGTAGACAGATATGTTTGAATTACCTGTATGTACACTTCATTTCGTTGCGTGAGATAAAAATTGTCTAATGAGTTCCTTCATGCGTTACTGAAATAAAGGTCTCAGATTTCGAAACAAGAATATCACTCAGCGACGAAAAGAGTTAATATGAGAAAGCGGTTGGTGTTGTGTGTCGATCGTTATCTGTTTAATACGATTGGCAATTTTACTATAAGGCTACGATTAAAGCAGTATCAGGGATATCAGGCAACACATGAAACAATATTACTTTAGTAGCAGACTGCTGATATTTTCGTAAGAGAACAAAAAGAATATTATTAACTGTGAAACCACCACGATCCAACAGTCTGTTCGACAAGGTAGCATTGCCTAGGTAAACACACACTGTACTTCCACTTGTACATGCCGGCCGAGCGGTCTGTGGCGGTAGGCCATCGGCTCGAAGGTCCCAGGTTCGAGTCCCGGCACGGGCATGGGTGTGGATTTTAACACTTAACAGCTAAAGATTAATCGTGACGGGCCGAAGCTTAAAGTTACTAGACTGTCCCATATAAAAATAAAGTTTACCAAAGTTTATCCACTTGTACATGAGGTGTGTATAATGTTCTCAGGGTCAATGACTAGGAAATAGTCCTCTAAGCTGAGACTTCATACAGGATCAGAAACTACTGCTAAAATATTGTTCGGTACAGTACTTGCAGTATAATAATTAAAATCAGCAGTAATGGAATTGAATACACAAAGGGGGATTGAATTCGGAAAGGGGGATAGATTTAACAAAATTTCCAAATGTTTGGCCTTTTTACCTTTTTTCCCTCTCTGTGGTAGAATTTCCCGTTTTCAGCGAAATATCCCTCCACCTGTCAACACCGTTCTAGCTGAAAACAACAGATGGTAATACAATCAATTAAAGTAATTTAAATTGTAAATAATTAACGAATATATGAAGCGCCCGATCTCCCTGAACGTGGTACGAAATAATGACATAACTTGAAGCACTGTGGTTCGAAATGACATTGATAATAAGTTACCATTTTAAAGCTTATTATGGCAATCTAAACGCCAGTTCAGAATGATTATTCCTTATGTATGTATTACCTGCATCGGGATGAATAAAATGATGGTAAGTATGATATCTCTTCATTGTGTATAAGAAACTGTTTGCTTTAGGAGACCCATTGTGAACATAGTAGTGAGTCAGATCGTACGTAGCGTATCCTAAAAATATAAGAAAATCTAATTTCAGTAATTTGTTTACAAAATGGTAAGGCATGTGAATTAAACATTTTGCTCAAAGACCTAACATTATCCTACTGCAGATTAACGTATCAATAGCATATTTTATGCATTATTTTAACGTAACTTTAGACATTTTTTGACAGAGATTATGCAGACAGATATGTTCGAATTACCTTTTTCTACATTGTACTTAAACGCTGTTCGAATAGACAATATATAAAAATAATAAAGTGATTTGAATAAAGTACAGCTGCCATCTCTCCAACCAGGTAAGAATCTGATTGAGTTATGCAAATAATTAAAGCTATCATTCTATTCGATAAAACACCGCACTGGATGAGAATAGAACCCAGGCAGTCAGATTTATAGTCTAAGACAGTAACCACTGTACCACACATTTTGTGGAGCCAAGTACTTGTGTTAAAGGAGCCTTCCATACGTCAGTTTTTATTGAGGAATTGTGCTGTGGTTTTTGGACCTGCAGAAAAATAGGGCAGAAATCAATAGGGCACGCTAAACAACATACCAAAGAAGCTTGTTTATGGTGGTGATGAGCAAGACAGCATTCGCAGGAAAGAACAATCTATGCCCCATGGGAAACAGGTAACAGCTCGTAACAAAACAATATTTTCTTGCTTCCAATTGTGATCTATGGCGTTTTATAGTCGCACCAGGCAAATGGTGGGATGGTACCTCCAACATCGTTCTTCCCGCATCGTTTCCCCTAACATATCCAGGCCGGAGCCTTACATGCCTAAAGATTATAAATAAATTCAAACTCAATTACCTTCCAGAACTTGGCGAGACTGAGGGAATGCCACAAAAATGTCAAGTACTAATGATAGTTGAAAAGGAATACAAAATAAACGAACTATTGTGTTATAAGAGGTGTATGATACCGTAGATATATAATGCTCATCTTATCCTACTCGTTCCATTTATTTCACAACAGTCAAAATACGTTATACTAATAAAAAATGTGGCTATAAATATCTAATCATTAATGTTTCAACTTGTGTCACCTGTAGGTAAGTGAGTAGTAACAAAGTGGTCCCGCGTTTGATTCCCGCCTGGGACACATATAATTGGGAGTCAACGATAGACATTAGGGCCCATTTTTAGGGCGTAATTTTCACCCTATTGAAGGCAATTGGAAACCACTATCTCTTTACATGGCCCATAGACTTTTGGGTGAGAACCTGCTTTCGGGACAAAATCTATCATTATCATCAATTACTAACAGTAAGAATTGGCTTATTGTTTCTTTTAAATTTGCATTCACATCCGTGATTTGTACCCAAAATTCACAGCACCTATTTCAATAAAAAACTGACTTGTGGAAAGCTCCTTTCATACAAGTACTTGGCTCCACAAAACTAGTAGAAAAATTGCAGGTAGAAAAATTAAGTAAGTATTTTCCATTGAATATAAATATCTATCGAAAGGCTTTGTTGACGGAGAAGTTACTGTACAAGACGTTATTATTTCTTTCATTTCACCTGAATTATTGTTATTATTGTGGATATGACGAGAACTAATTTGTTTATAAGTCTGGCTGATTACATTTTCACATATAGTTTAGCATATAAAACATACAGAATCAAAGACAGTTGTTCCTCAACATAAATCAAAACCTGAACGTAGTAAAGATATTTCAGGACTTTTTATTGCAAAATCAAGGCGTGTGTGAATGCAAGCATACACATATACCCTTGAATATTCTGTCCTTGCATTCATGCCACCCCCTCCACTTGATGTAGGGTTGTGCGCATCTAAAATAATGCAATAATGTCATTGGAACTACATTTAACGCCATATGACAGAAGTAGTTAATATCTTAATAATAATAGTTTAATTGTTTACGTTTATGTTTAATTGATTTATTAGGCATAAAGACAATACAGATAATATCCCAATGATGTTGATGTCGCCCAGTACATTGTCATTGTCATTATGATAACACAATAATTTATGTTAATATTAATAATTACAAAAAAGTGTACACACACATCTAAAACAAGAAAAGAATATTAATAAAAATAAAAATATAAAAATAATTTTGTCATTAACATTAGTCAGTTCTCAATTCTATTTTAATACATTTGTACTAAATTATAGCATGCATACATAAGATTTAATAACATACACTATATTCATCCAGAAGAACAATGACTATTTCAGTCAAATTTGCCATCTAACATCATTCTAATTTCCTTAATTATGTCTGATAATTTATCGTTAAAATATATGTTCTGTCATTTTATTTTGTAAACAATCATGGCACTCCTCTGAATTAGTGACAACACATATTTGACTGCTAAAAAAGGATAATATTGTTTAGTTCTATATCCAGTAACTTTTATAAAAATCAAGTCGATCATACAATACGCTCAATGTAGCATAAAATGAAATAATTTAACCTCTGAAATCATCCTACGATCTCTGAGCTTTAACAAATGTAGTTCTTTTCTTAACTGTTTATTAGTGTAATGTTAATATACGTGCTTAAATTTCCAACGTATCCAAGCCAGAAATTTGTTTCGAACATCTTCGATTCTATTAATTAGAATTCTCTTATTAGTGTTATTCCATATAACACTTGCATATTCTAAATGAAATCTTACTAAAGCACAATAGAGTATTTTATATACATTTATATTGTTAAAATCTCGTGATACCCTTTTACTAAACTCATATTTCTTCGTGCTTTTGAGACTATTACTTCTATATCTTTAAAAAAATGAGCATGGTATCGATATAAACTCCAAGGTCCTTTACTTCTGATTTCAAATTTATTAATTGATTATTTATGGTTTAGGAAAAGGTAGTAATATTAATTTTCCTAGTTATACTCATGCCAAAAGTTTTGTCAAGATTCAAAGGCATAAAATTCTGTTTGGCCCATAAGAGAGCTTTATTTAAGTCATTTTGTAATATAAGTTGATTACTATCATTTTAAGTAACTTTGAGAAGTTTAACATCGTCTGCAAATAGTAATGTTTCAAAATCGAAGCACTGTGGAAGATCATTTATAAAGATTACAAACAATAGCGGTCCCAAATTGGATCCCTGAGGGACACCAGTTGGAATATTGTATTTAAAAAAAGGCAATGTACCACTGTATGTGACCATAAATTCCCTTTAAAAAATATAAGATTGAAACCAAGTAATCAGCTGGTTAGAAAGGTTGAAATTGCTCAACTTTTTTAAGAGAAACCGATGCGGGATTTTATCAAAGGCTTTCTGAAAGTCTAAGTATATAACATCCACCTGAGCTCTCTGCTGGACTAGTGGGCCAATTTTAGTCATCATAGTTGCCAAATTAGTGGTAGTTGAACATTTCTGTATGAAACCAAAGTGTGATTGAGAAATTAACTGCTGAACACTATTATAAACAAATTTGTAAACAATTTTTTCAAAAATTTTCGGAATGATACTATTGAAATAGTCTTATTCTCTTACCATATTTTTTTAGAAATATGACATGCTAAGGAAATTTTCCAAATTTTAGGAAAGATACCTACAGTTATACCCCAACTAAATAAGGATGCTAAAACAGGTGCAATTATCTTAGTTATTCCTTTCATTATAAATATGGGTATTTCATCTAATTCCAACGAATTTTTAGTTCGCAAGGATTTAATTGTATTCAGAACATCATTAATAATAATTACTGTAATACTCATGTTATTATGATTTAGATCAACATAGATAGATAGATAGATATAGATAATTATAGATATCTATCTAAATCTATTATAATATAGATAGGTATAGGTAGGTTAGTGAGATAACAATACTAATTATTATTATTATAAACAACCTACCTTAATAATGTAAAACACCTACCTATGACCATACCAGCATTAAAAGAATGTAGCATCCAGTACGGAATAACAGCTGCAGTTAAGGCATACCAGAACACATAAAGTATAGTAGTAAGGGAAATTGGCATAATATGTAATGTAGAGTCAAACGGAACCTGTGAGAGTACAAAATGAATAATTGAAAAATAACAAAATATTAGTAACCTCATAATTTGTATTCTTCGCAATAAAAAATGCGCCTTTGTACGCCGTGCAAGTTAGGACACCCAAGCTTCTAAATATGCATGAATTCTCCTAGATTGAATAACAGAAAAATCGGATCCAATAGCATGCTAAAAGTAGAATCAGGGTAAAATTTAAACACAAACCGAAACTGAGAGGTAGAGAAGAGAGAAGCAAGATTACATAGAGATAAAAAATAGAACAAAGAAGAGAGAGAGAGAGAGAGAGAGAGTTTATGTGTGTGTGAGTGAGAGAGAGAGAGAGAGAGAAAGAAAGACAGAAAACAGGTGGAAATTTGACAAAGGTACACGTAAGAAAGGAAATAAGGGGGCTAAAATCAAATTTCTTATATTCCTGGAAATCGAACAGAGGTAATAGCGACCCCTATAGTATTTTGTGCGAACATTTCAAATGTGCATACAGATGGTTTTGCAATTCGTTAGTTTTGTTTTAAACTTCCATCTAAAAGTAATTGACTGCTGAGAAACATTTAGTATAGAAGCCAGCACTGGCATATATTGTTCAAAGCACAAAGCCGGGAGCTAAAATCTGCGTCACAAAACGTCAGCACTGCCGGAAGCATGTCGTACAGGAACAAGAGTTTATGTCGAAATCGGCAATTTCGAGTTCCCGTAAAAAAATGTTAAAGCCAGGAATATGAGCTTTGAAGTTAAGGAGATATGGCAAATATATGCAGGTGTGCTTTCATATTCGAGTTGTGGACCACTGAAATCTGTGTATCTTATGGCTAGTGTTCCCTTGCAGACTTCCGTCGACAGACACGTAGACTCCGCTCTGCAGACGGTCTTGGACTCCTCCACACACCGACCGCAGTCAGTCCTATGACAGACGTCTTTGAGTTTTGTCTCCCGACCGAGATGGAAGACACAGACAAGATTCCTCTGGTGTGGACGGAGAACAAGGGAATAATAATCTCCCACGGCTGAGTTTGGTGCTTCTGCTACCCTCTTTCCACCCCCTACCAGTTGGCATAGCCACAGTCAGTGTACAGAGCAAAGATTGTTTGTTTGTTGCAATGATAAAAAGTGCCAAAACAGTGGAGATTTTAATATATTAACTGTGGTGTTTATACCAAAATATCTATATCAAAGTGTTTATATCAACGTCTTGGAAACTATTATAGCTTATTTACATAATTAAGAAACGCCTTTTCCGTTTTATATTCATATTAATATCACTTCACTTTTTCCTTTTTTGTAATTGAAGACCTGAATTGAAAAACATCCCAAGTTCATCGGAGTATATTTTTCAGGAGGAACGAAAAACAGTCCAAGGTCTTCTTATGTTATTCTATTCAGCAGAAATTATTTAGTGTTAATTAAAAAGGGTTTCTATGGTGGTATTAGGATGTAATATTTATGGAGGTGGTTAGCCCTTGGAACATAGATACTGACGAACAGAAAAATGCAAATACGAGAAAAGTGGACTTGGGATGTTTTTCAATCCAAATCTTCAATTGCAGATTTCAAAGAATAAAACTATTCGCCCTGTCAAGTACATATAAAAATAAAAAATAAATCACAGCCATATTCGATCCACTACTGGATGATGTCTCTCTCCGAGGGATGAGATTAGTGTACTGTACCCACGCTTACCAGACGGGTTGAAATAGTCAAGTATATATATTCTTATTCTTGAATGGGTTCATAGGTAACCAAGACTATCTCATATATTTCGTCAGTGTTCATTTGTAATACTGAACCTTCTTACACCTGTGAGATTTTTTTGAACCATTACTCAGCAATATACGTACAATGACTCGGCTTTGATTTCCTCATTACAAAAATCCATTACGTGCAAATAGTCCCTTTTATTGCTTTTGACTTGCTAATTTTCTTAAACTCTAATTGTATATTAGTGGGGGGAGGCTTAAACTTGTGCACGTGCATCCACTTTCATGTTCAGAATCATGCTACTAAAATTCGAGCTAAGAAACAAGTTTTGCAGCAGATCAAAGTTTTTACTCAGTATCACATTCTGTATATCAACGATAAAAAGCACCTCTTTTAAATTAGTGCTATGGCACTACTTTTAAACAAATGTATTTTCATATAGTATCCTACAACCGGTATGTAGCAACATTTTGATGCTCGTCTTGAATGATTGAATGACTATTGACATCTCAAACAAGTTGGTTATCTTCCAAAGACGGGACCTACAGTTGTTGGTAAAGTGTGTTTTGAACTACTCTATTCAAGACACCCCGAACCCGTGACCACGCACACAAAAAGCGAGCGCATTAACCTGTATGATTCCCAAAGAAATCAGCCTTCCCGCCTAGAAGACAGGATTACTTTGTTTATGTGCTAGTTCCGTGCTTAGTCCTTTGGTTCATAGTGGATATTGGTGAAAGTCCACATTCATACCTCAAAATAAAGGCACCGCACATTTCTTTTTTTAATTTACTACCTCAGTCTGAAATTACCTATAGTGGTCATTAAAGTCCATTACGGCGAAAAATGTCATGCAAGGTTGATGAACCCCTCGTCAGATAATCCTGGATCCGACTATGTGTATTACTCTTGCTTATCTCTCCAATTTATGCTCATGAAGCCAACGCCATCCTCCAATTTAAGTTCCCTCAATAAGTTCTCTGCATTTTGATTACCTCTTTTAAATAACTCGCGTGTCCAATATCATTTCCGCTTCAATTTCCTGTCTGGATAACTGAATAGCTGGCACAAACACCCGCGAAAGCCACTGCTTCCGTCATGATCTCACACGGAAACCAGACTTAAGTGTGGAAACCAAACTTTGGTCGTGACAGACTACCGTCACCAGACATCTGTTGCAGAACGGACGTCTGTTGCAGACTGTCGACTTAACGGAAGTCTGCAAGTGAATACTGGACCTAAGGGCTGATTTTCATGAACGCTTGCGTTGCTTGCTTTGCGTGGGATATGGATTAATAGCCAACTGAAACACGTGTTACACTTACCTTACAACAAAACACGCAATAAAACTCTGTTTCAATTGGCTACTCACCCAAATCTCTAGTAAAGCAAGCAACGCAAGCTTTCATGAAAACCAGCCCTTAAGACTTACTGATTCATTCACTCACTTACTCATAATTTTGTTTAGGGCGTTCGCAATAAGCTACAAACATGAAATTTGGCCTGTAGGTGGAGGATGATAAGTAGGTAAAGAGAAAATTCCGACATTTTGATCAAGGCGCCATCTTGGTTTCAAAAGGGACCCAAGTGTAAAATTTCAAGGAATACGCAGCCTAAACGGCTGGAGCTAGAAAAGCGAAATTTGATACGAAGGTACATCACTCGTAAGTTAAGAAAATATTACAAAACGTTGAAAAAGTCGTCACCTTGGATGCAAAATGACCACCTAAATGATTTTTTTCACAGAATACATTCACAACCTAAACGGCTGGAGCTAGAAAGACGAAATTTGGTATGACAGTACATCATCACTAGTAGGTTACGAAAATATTACAAAATGTCTCCAAAGACGCCATCTTGGATCTAAAATGGCGGACTCCAAAAATCCATTTTCCACATCGTTTGAGCTAGAGATACGAAATTTGACATAAAGGTGTAGTTTAGGAAAATATTACATTTTGAAAAATTCGACACCTTACTAGTAATTTTACTAGTAAACAACCAAAAACTGTGTACAGATTCTATATTCATTTAGTTTAAAATAATCTGATCAAGTTTAAGTTTAGGTTCTATATATTTTATTTATGAAGTAGCTCTCATAGACTACACTTTCTTTTACAAAATCTAGGCTTTTTAAGAGCTTCAATCTGAAATATCATGGAATAATTGTCTATTAAATGTTGGGATAATTGGGAGATATTCATTTAGTCTGAGACGTTAGGCCAGCGCCTCCAAACTTGCGGGTTCGAAACCCCCTCTAAGATCAATTTTTGCCTGTGTGCTTTTAACTTAGTCCTAAGGGTATTAGTCGACACAGAGAATACAAGGTGCATCCGTTGATTAGTTAAAAATATTGAAAAAAGGAAGAGTATTCGATAGCCACGCGAAAAGTCCCAGTTTGAGTTGTGGTCAGGCCAGCAATTCTGTGGATGCATATAAGAACGTGATAAGTAACATCTATCTAGTTTCAGGTAAAACAGGGTTAAAAATCGGAGGAATCCTTATATGAGATTGTACAGAAACGCCATGTTTTGGACAACCAAATATTGTTTCCGAGCTTCCATTTTTAGGTAACGTAGCTGGACACCTGTAAAGTATTTTGGGAGAATAATTCAACATTTTTTGAAATGTCACTTATCAGGTTCTTGGATGCACACAAAGAATTATTTTGTTTCTTTTCTGTAGTACATGTAAAAATGTTATGTTTTACAATATTATTTTGACATATAAAGTGAGTGTTCGTGTTTT
>JAGDQP010053235.1:0-11752 GCA_022664845.1 Lepisma saccharinum | reverse complement strand
ATTGACAGATGACGAGCCTCTGTTATTCCATTTTATCCATTCATCGCTTCAAGACCAGCGAGACAAATAACTTCTCTTTCTTTCTCTTTGCAATGTTCCTGTTACGATTTTCGTCAAGAAGAGACATGTTTCATATACGTTGTATATACTCTGCGTTTTTTTGTGTGTGTTGACTCCTCTGTGTGTGTGAACGATAACGTTCGTTGCTTTGTAATCAAAAGGTCTCTGGTTCGATTTCCGATAGGGACATAAGAGGTTCAGAACCAACGTTAAAATTAGGACGTATCACGCAACCGGATCGGCATCTTCACCCAACGAAAGACAATTGCAAATCACCATCAGTTCACTTTTTTTCCAGGAACATTCAGGTCAGGACAGGCCTTCGGGCAAAACATCTATCATCATCATCATTACCATCAGCAGTGGTGTCATTCACTAAGTTTACACTGATTTTCCCAAATCTGTTGCTAAAACTTCTCAGGTTTCCGAAACCAAGATATTTTTTTTCTTTGTACAGAAAACGAAAAATTACGAAGTTCTGTACTTTATGACGAAAATGAGGGATTTCATTATAAACAAATAAAACTCTATAAAGTATATGAAGTACAGCTACAAAGGAACACATGGAACAAGATAATTAACCCGTCACAGAAAAAAAAACGTTCTTTTCGATTGAACGTTGAGGAAAATGTTTTATGGGCGACCATTTTGATTCCAAGATGGCGACTTTTTCAAACTGTTGTAATATTTTCCTTAACGACTCTAGACAATACACCTTCATACCAAATTTCATTTCTCTAGCTCAAACGGTGTTAACAAAAAACGATGGCGGCCATTTTGAATGGCAACTTCTTCAAAATTTTCCTACACTACCCTTAACAATACACCAATATGCCAAATTTCCTATCCCTAGTTCAAACGGTATTGAAAATTAATTTTAGGGTCCACCATTTTGGATCCAAGATGTCGTCTTTTGAGACATTTTTGTAATATTTTCGTAATCTACTACTGATAATGTACCGTCATACTAAATTTAGTTTTTCTATCTGCAGCCGTTTAGGCTGTGTATTCTATGAAAAAATCATTTTAGCGGCCATTTTGGATCCAAGATGGCAACTTTTTCAACATTTTGTAATACTTTCTTAACCTATTAGCGATGATATACCTTTATTCATAATTTCGTTTTTTTTTTTAGCTCTAGCTGTTTAGGCTGTGTATGGATTCCCAAAACCTTGATTTTTTTAGGTTCGACAGACTAGTTCTTGCAGATTGATTTTTTTCAGTCTCAAGTGCGATTATAAAGAACTCTTAAATGAGCCTGTTCGTTCAAACCAATATGCAGAATTATTTTACGAATTAATATTTTTAAATAAATTTCGTGATTACAGTAATCAATCCCCTTGCTCGTTGCTGCCATTTCTTAATTTTTAATATTAAATTTTCAAATAAAAACATGATATCCACATGCTAATACAAGTTCATTTTTTTTACCATTTATGCAGTATTGTTTGCTATATGTCTATACTATTGTTCATTTTTCTTGTTGTTTGATTGTCAATTTTCTTCTTATGGGAGGTTGAATTTTATTTTAAAAAGATCTTTATGGTATTTAGGAATGTATGGCTCAGACTGGAACAGGGTACAGGAAGGGAGAAGGCTAGATCCTAAGTTGAAGGTACTATCCCGGCATGTGACTGAGCAAAAACCCTGGGAAATCCTCAGTCAGGGTGGTCGGCCGCTGGTAGCGAACCTATGACGTCCTGATTGCGAAGTCAGCGCTGTACCAACTGAGCTATGAGCGCATAGTGTGGGATGTTGGAGTACTCCTGAATTAAAACATTCTATGGCACAAGAATCATTATGAGATACTGAACATCAAACGTTTATTTACATTATAAGCGAACCACGAAACATTTAGGAAAGCCAGGCTTGAAATCAAAATGCTGACCGAGGTAGTCATGTGATCTGAGGCCTTAGGCCAGTGTCTGCAAGGTTGCGACCGTGGCTCAGTGGTAGAATCTTGGCTTAATACTCGGGAAGGTGTTCAGTTCAATCCCAGCAGCCGACCGTAGTTTTTTTAGTTTTTTCTCCTCAGGCAAATGCCGGGATGGTACCTTGAACTTAGTTCCTGGCTGACGCCTTCCCGTATCCTTTCACCTCCCCAATCCCGGGCTGAGTCTTAGACTTTTTCATTGTAGATCTAACATGGATTCTAAAAATGTAAAAAGGTAACCAGTTGTAAGCAACTGCCAGTTTTAGTCACTAGACTGAAAAGTGAACGGATTAATTATGTTCCTCATCCCAAATCTGAAATTCGTTTCTCTCTGCCCGCTTTTATTTTGAGGCGCTTAATCTGCGTTACGTGCGAAGAGGACCAAACATTTTGTCGCTCGGGGATGGGGTAGGATCCAAAATACTGCATCATTGCAAAATATAATAATATTTTACAAATATTCAAAGTCTGAACTTAATTTATTATAAAATTTCTAGCTTACAAGGAACACTCATCAGGTGCCAGAGCCCGATTTTGATGAAAATAGGTACAGTGTCTAGGTAAACCTTCATAGCCAAAATTATAGATGCTGCCGTCAATAAATAACGACAGGGGAACCCGAGAAAGATGGAACGTAGAGAGCAAGTAAATCGAATACAGAGAACGGAAATCGCCTTTTCTTTTACAAACTGTTACATATATTGAAAGCAAATTGATATTAATGGGCTCTGGACAGGAGGTGATTGATACATGCTGGATTTCATGACCACAATGACCGCCATCTTGACTATGTTTCATTTTTTTAAAATAGAAAGTGGGCCATGTGGCATATTAATCTATGCTGGAATGTTCCAAAAAAAACCAATGACGAAGTCAATTCTGGCACAACTCAAATCCTGTACGACAAAATGACACGTGAAATTGTCCTGGAGAATGTGTGAGCCGAGTGATGATAAAACATTTTTAGTTGTTGAAACAGTTGAAGCAACGAAAATCAAACTGCTATATATGAGGTACCGTTATGTTGGAAAATGTGACCCTCAGAGCCGCAACATGGAGCGCACTCTAAAGTTTTGATTACGCAAACGGAAGATGAAGTTCCAATTTCAAGAAGGCGGAATGCTAGGTGAAAGTGACCTTCTGCAGGTCTATTTAACGTGTTCTTTTGTCGTACAGGATTAGAGTTATGTCAAAATTGACTTCGTCATTGGGTTTCTTGGAACATTCCAGTACAGATTGATATGCCACATGGCCCACTTACTATTTAAAAAAAAAGTAGAAGCATAGTCAAGATGGCGGTTATTGTCGTCATGGTATCCAGCATGTATCACCTGTCCAGTATCCATTAATAGTAATTAGCTTTCAATATATTTAACAATTTCTAAAAGAAAAATCGTTTTCCGTACTCTGTATTCGATTTGCTCCCTACATTCCATCTTTCTCGGATTCCCCTGTCGTTATTTGTTGACAGCAGCACCTATGATTTTTGTTGTGAAGGTTTACCTAGACACTATACCTACTAATGAATTTTCATCAAAATCGGGCTCTGATACCTGGCGAGTGTTTTTTGTTAGATCTGACGAAATATATTATGCATGCCTAATACTCATATATTTTTCCATGCATTAATCTTTCTCCCAAGTATGTATTTATCAGTACACACGCAAATATTCTTCTTAATTAATGTATGTTTTAAGCTACTGCTATTCTCGCATTATTTCCTTTTTAGCAAATTCAACTCAATGCAATAAAATTTATTAAAGTCCTACGAACAACTGAATAGCCAATATGACACTGAATCAGATTACAAGTTACAAGAGAGAGGGGGGGAAAGTAAAGTGTGCATAAAGGATACAAAACAGACTAATAAAAGAGCTGATTGTATAAAGTCAGAATTACATATCAA
The DNA here is from genome assembly GCA_022664845.1 of Lepisma saccharinum. Lineage (NCBI taxonomy): Eukaryota > Metazoa > Arthropoda > Insecta > Zygentoma > Lepismatidae > Lepisma > Lepisma saccharinum. The sequence goes on along the minus strand of JAGDQP010053235.1, from coordinate 7,853 downwards.
AGGCCAGAATTACATATCAATCTTTTTGTTACTAAATTTCCACTGTTAGGTGTTGTAAATAGTTGGTAAAATCTTGTCGATATAAGGAAACATTGAAGATATTTTTTTTTCTATGAAATTAGAAAACAGTTAATTTAATTAGCTAATATCTTCATAAAGATTATTTTCACTAACTATAACAAAGCTTGTATATATAACTCTTCTTTACTTCGAATCTTCTGACTTTTCTCAGTAGTGTCTCAATATCGAATACCCTATTAAGGCTGGGCCATTCTCGCGCAGGCGCATTACTCTTTAAATAACATTGACAAGCTGATGCCAATTTATCGCCTTGGTAGCATGTCGGAAATCTAATTCGGAGACTCGGGATCGAATCCTAACGTAGTTATGTTTTTTTTTTAAGAAAAAAATAACTTTTCTCTTTTTTCTATACACGCATTAGGAAATGTAATAAAATTAGTGCCCAAGTTCACGTGGAGATTAGGTAAGTCTGGTACCATGTTTCTTTTTTATTGCACATGCGATTAGATTGTGTTTTTCAGGCTTTCGAAAATAGGACTTTCTACGTTGAGACGCTAGTATTTTTCTCTTATTTGTTTTCATTAGCTCAAACCAAAAGGTTTATGGCCACATATGTTTTTGCCGTTTTCAAATCTGTTTTAAGAGTTTTTCGTTGTTTCTTACAAGTTTTTATTTTATTTTATCTGAACTTATATTAAGTACCTTACAATTTGTTTTTATGAATTGACTTTCTTCTTGTTTCCAGCAGTTCTAGATCAAAGATCAAGATCACAGCAGGAAACCTAGGGTAGATCAAACTTCAAATATAATAGTAAATAATAAAAATAATAATACTTAATTTAAGTGAACTGAGCAACTCGTCATATCACTGTCAAATGAAAAAACTATAAAAACGAAAAGTGACGGTATTGTGCTGTAATGGTTTCATTAAACCAAAGAAAACCTTACTGACGGTAGTTATCTCAAGTTTTGGTCCCAGTAACCCCACATTCAGAAAGCGAGCACTCTTTCTTTGAGCCATCACGTCAATAGTTGTTACATAAATACGTCATTTGGTTTAGCTTTATAGCAGATGGGTGAGAATAAAATTTTACAGAAACACAGACAAGGTTGATGTTGGAATTTTCTCTCAGTCACACCAGACAAATGCCAAGATGGTACCTACCAACTAGGCCCTGGCCAACTACCTTTCAACATCCTTTCAGCTACTCTATCCCGGTCTGAGCTTGAGATGCCTAAAGACCAAAAATCAATTCAAACTCAAATTAAAAATGATTTCGGTCAGGATACTATTTCTAAAGCCAGCTAGAAAGTAAATGGTATGCAAACATAAATGACGATCACTTCGCTGTGCTAAAATTATCATGAAGAACTGTCGCCATTTTGTTTCTTTAGATGTGAAATTTTAAAAATGTCTGGTAAAATTGGATCATTGTATTATTGTTTAACCAAAAAACAAAAAGCAATGAAATCTGTCTGTAAAACAACATTTGTTCCATACTGAAACATTACATGTGTCCTTTAACGAAGAGGAAATTAATATAGTCTGTTAGATTTCTCCATTTGCTGGCATAGAAAAAAGGAAATTAATATTGTGTTAATTATTTCCTATTTTTTTTGCAATTAACTACTCAAATAACAGTTTCATACACAATAAATTAATGCCATTTTATTTGTATGAGTGAGAAAGATCGGGAAAGACTTTTTTTGTTTTCCAGCTGGAGAACGCATCAAAACGGAGGAAAAGAAATATCATAATATGTTTTTGTAATTATCAGCAGACGTGGCAACTCTGAATAGCAAAGGATTGGGTTTCTATGGTAACGCTAGAGACGAGACAGAATTGAGATTGATGGCGCATGCGCTCTTGAAAGAAGAGCGAAGCGATCCTGGGCAAACTGGTAGCATGAGGTGGTTTTTAGATGGGCGCGGCATATACCAAGCTGGAAGGACCAGCTCGTTGTTTATCAAATAGGGGGAATATAGTTAGTTCCTAAGGTCGCCGTAGAGGGCTTCAGCGTCGCCTTCAGTGGGTCATCTAGAAAACTAAAGGTTTTTGGTTAACAGGAGGACACGTGGTGAATGGATACCTGTGGAGTCATTAAGTTGTCATTGACATAAAAAAAAAGTGTACTTAACAATTTGTGGTATTTTTAGACGTGATAAGATCTATCGTTGGTACCTTGGGATGAATGTTGCTCCGCGATAATAAAAAGTTGCTACCCTCTCTGCATTCATATAAGTAATGAGAGAACATATTGTTTTCAAATAAATCGATGTAGGCAATTACATTACTAACTTACGATCCATGTTTTAGAATCACTATCATTAATTATTTTTATCCGTGTTTTCAGTGAGTGAATTCGTATTCGTACAGAAGAATAAACGTTGACGAAGGACGTTTTCAGCTTTACGAAAATTTTTGTGATATGTCTGTATTTTAACTTCAGTACTCCTATACTGTTAATTGAAAAAAAAATGAAGTTGAAATTATTTATTAAAAAAAAAGAGAATATTACAGTAAAACGTGTTTGGCAGTGAATCGGACCAAACATTAAGAAAAGCTTCCAGGTATGGAACACGACTGTCTCTGTGCCTTTAGTCATAAAAGTGAAACGAAATTCGAGTAAGAAACGGAAGGTGGATAAAGTGGTTTCGTCCCTCCAAACGCCACTGAAAATTTTAAAGGAAAAAAAAAAAAATATCATTAAAGAAAAAGATTTTTCTAAAATGAAAAACAAAACGACACGCGTCTCAATAGAAGAAAAACAGTGAAAGTTCGATAAAAGTTCGTCTGTATGACTTCCATACAGCTACTCTAGCAGATTATGATAATTGTTAAGCCGTGACTACAATATCATTGTTGTGATACAACTCAAAAATGAATTCAGAAGAACATGGACAGCTTTCACTATTGTGTACTGACTTAATTTACGGTGTCCAATTTGTGGTTATGACGAAGTGTTGTTGAAAACACGTCCGATTTTGAAAAAACAAAAAAGACAAATGTAAAATTTATAACAATGTCCTGAACACAACAATATGTCTTTTCCCTTCTTCTTTCTGTAGAGTGGATAGGAATTTTTAATCTTTCAATATAATCCTGTTTTTGTTTTGGTCCTTGTTTTTCAATTGTCTCTATCATTGTTGCAATAATCATCTCTTCATTATTTTCTGATTGTTGTCAATACTTATGTGAAATTTTACGATAATGATTATCTCTGTTATAGCAGATGTGTTATTTGAAAACAATATTTCTTCCTCTTTCTCTGTCTCTATTGTTGTGGTCTTGTCTAAGTAGAGTTTTGTAGTGTACTCTTTTGAGTAACACATCCATAAACGGATCAATCTGTTCTTCATAGTATCTCTGTTTTCGTGTCCGTCGAACAAACAATATTAACACCGTTAGAAGATTATGCTACTCCCAGGTTGTAGACAACAGAACGCAGCCTCTTTATTGGGCGTGGCTATATTTTTATTAGTACTGTTAACTATTGTTGAACCTTTAAATGCTCGATCACCAACACAAAGAAGAAATTTCGGGACCCCGCGAGCGGATAAACCCAAAATTTCCGTCGGAATTGTTCTGTTTAAAAGTACATTTAAGAAACGTGAGTACGTGAAAAGTATTACCGAAGCAGTTACTAGTCTAAACAAAAGACTCAATGTCTTTAATCATTCAACATTAAAACCGGAAGCGGAGATGTTGGAGCCGAATCCATCGCCCAGAGGTAAGTTGTGTTCGTGTCTCTGTGTCAGTGTCCGTAATCGTGTTAGTGTGTTCATGCTTTAAAATGTTATTTTCGTAAGAGTTGTCCCACAAGGAAGTATATTAGATACTCTCCATTTGAGTGTGTATGAAATGCGTACAATGAATTGTAGGAGAAAAATCATTTATCGCCAATAAAGTTTATTTCATCATCATCATTAATAAATTTATCATAAATCTCTTGTGATGTTTATGTATGTGCTGATGTTTATGGATCTCCAGTGCTCAATTCAATAAATGTTTAAAAGATATACAGAAAATGTAGTTCATTGACTGATTTATAAACGAATTCGCGTGTCTCGCTTATCATATATAATAATAATAATAAATCACAGCCATATTCAATCCACTAGTGGCTGAGGCCTCTCCCCGAAGGGAGGAGTTGGTCTACTGCTCCCACGCTGACCAGACGGGTTGGGAGAGGAGAGCCGAAGCTCTCACTGTGATCGCCACTGTCTTTTATTCACAGCAGCTCCCCAATTGTCCTCACGATGCTGGGTCAACATATTTATATATATATATATGTGTGTAATATCATCCATCTGTTAATTGCTGCGCATAGCATTCCGCATTCCTTAAATCTTCATTTAGCCAACTCTGATTCAAGTCTAGAATATACCAATTAATTGTGAGTCCAATTAACATTTTCTCTATTGTATTAAGCTACACAAGGTCTCTGGTAAAGGAAATTAACATCCGATTTGGTGATATTCAAAGTGTTATCCAGGTACCCTAATGCCTCGTGAAATTATGTAACTGTGCCATGAAAAAAGAACAATTCTGTTCTGTAAATTAATAATAATACGTTAAATATACTATACGACGCCTTTCTTTTATTTTTTAAATAAACATAGTTTCGGCTTTTTATATAGTGTTTTTCAATTGCATATCCAAATAACGTGGAGCCCTTTTCATAACCCAAAAACATATTTGTTAGCAAAACGAGGCCTTAAGGTTGAAAGACCGTCCATTTATATATATAAAAAAAAAATGTCAATTTTTGTGTCCCATATATTTTATGTTGTATACAAAAGATGAAACTGGATTTTTTAAAAAAAAATAAAAAAAGTCAATTAAACCTCTTTGTTTCTAAGCTACTAATATAGTTGTGACACTTTTTACTGCAAATTATGAATAGTATATCGGTTTGAATTTATTTATAGCCTTTAAGCAACTTTGGCCCAGTCCGGGATAGAGTAGGGGAGGGAATGGTGGGAGAATCAGGGCGTAGTTTTAAAGGTACCATCCCGAATTTGCCTAATGTTCTGGATACTGTACATAGTTAAATCTATTCTATCATGAAAATATTAAATGTTCGTTCTGTTCGAAGGCATGTTTACATTACTAACTTTAACCGAGATTATTTTGGTAATCTAAATACAAGTTAGGTCCTAAAACGCGGCTCACTTCGTGAGTTCATTTCTTTCATTATCGAAATATATAGTATCCTAGTGGTGCATATCACTTTTAAAGGATAAAAGAATGATGGCAGAACTAATCTACAAAATATTACGCTACAATCAATTCATTTAGACTCATTATTTTATCATTTAAAGCTCTGCCCTGTAACCATTTTCTTAGTTCCGTGATTCTGACAAGATGGCAGTCCAGCAAGAAAACCAATTTAAGTTCTGTAATCAAAACGTAAGTTATTTCAACCATGATTCTTATCATCGGAACCATCTTAGTAATCTAAAAAAAGCATGACTAAATCGTCAAAAAAATTTTTTAACGATAAAACACTGAAGAGGATGCTTTATGGACAACTTGTAAGAAAACTACATTTAACTTAGGAATAACTGTTTTTTTTTCCTAGTGGCTAACTTCAGTCATTTCAAATGAAGACATCCATATCTTTTATTACCGTGGAGTCAATGGTGACCCCCCCCCATGTACATTTTAGTGGTGACCCCCACAAAAGTGCAAATGATTATTTTTTTTATTTATTTATTTTTTGTTTTGTAACTTTTAATATTTCTTCTTAAATATTTGTATCCCGAATGGAATTTATTTGTACCCTTCCTTTGCAAGTTTACGCCCAAGAAATTATTAGTTATCGTTGGGGTCAACGACGACCCCATGAGTTATTTTTTTCTTCTCACTCGCACGAAATGTATATATAAGCACTTATTGAACTGTATCTGGCAAAGGACTTTCCTCGTCTGAACCAATCAGTCGTATGGTGGCATAACGGAGATCTGTAAACATCAATTACATCAGGTGCCATTACGAAAAACTTTATTAGTTACCTTTCCCTCTGAGAATTTAATAGTGTAGATTACGTCACAATTGCATCACGATACTGGGTGGGCACCGTTCCAGACCCACGCGCCTTGTAAAAAAAAAATATTGGCAGCGCCGCGAATCGAACCCGGGACCCTTCATTACGTAGTCAGACACGCTAACGACTAGGTCAACGGGCGTGGTTCATAAACGTGATGCTGCATTTTATAGAATCCAATTTAAGTAGCAACGTTTTAAACTATATGCTCCCTGAATACACACACAGTATTCGTGTGCCATTCTACGAATTCTACCCAATTCTAAACTCGTATCAGTGTGGGACTCGGGTGACTATGAATATATTTGCGCGTGGTTATCGGTGTCATTTGACTGTCTATCAGCGTAGTGCACGGCTTTAAGTGTAAACTAGAGCCAGATATTCATAAGTGGCCTACTACAAACAATGATATTACTAACTTTTCCCGCCGATTTCTCTTCAACAACTCCTCATCTTTTACACACAAACTCAGTTTTATATCCTGATTTTAAATATCGTCTAAATCTGAGTGTCCACTGAAATAGTATTACTTGTTAGTCCCTTTAACATTGGAGAGTTCAATTGTTTAATATTTTTGTCGTAGATGTAAACTGTTACTCATACGAACATATAATTTCATTGAAAATAGAAGTTACAATACGATATTAGAAAAAGATCATTTCAAAATATTACTTTAACCTTTGGGATCAACATTGACCATATGGTACTCTACTAAAAAAAAAACGGTAGTGCAAAGGTTAATTTTAACATGGTGAATACAAACGTACAGAATAGGTCTATGTAAACCAATTGTACCAATCCATGACATTCATTCTCTTTCATTACATAGAATTAACTCGAGCATATACAAAAGACTCGTTGTATAGACGTATTTCTGAGGATACATATGTTCTATGCTTGTACGTTTAAGGCCGTGATCTATTGAGATTCTCTTTTGACAGAATTTTGAATTGACGTTTGTTGCCAGTTGACATTTGTGAGGTTCTTATTTGACTGTAAATAAATAATTTCAGCTACTTAACATGGTCATACGAGAACCCCTTGAAAGGGGGATCCTAAGTACAAGGCCAATTCCGATACACGTAGTGTGAAGTTGTCGAAAACATTTGAGCTCTAAAAGTCAACATTTTAGTGCATTTCCGAACTGACCTTTCTCTTCTTTCATTATATTCACAATTTTTAAACTGTTTGAATTTTAAATTTTCTTTATCCATTATTTACATCTGCGATGGTTTTGACATGCATGAAATCAGTCACGTATCGGCCTTTGGCTTAAACTGTTTTGCATGATTGATCATACGTCAAAATAAGAGGCAGTGCTTGGTGGCATAGTAAAAGGAAGTTATTACATTATTTTCTTTAGTTCACAATGGTTTGTGGTGTCCTCAAATCTTACAACAATGAAATTTTGCATAGTGACGTATGTCCGGTGACAGTACAATATTCCATCGTTAATTTAATATATTTCTACGTGTATATATTTTAAAAGCCTATTTTATTTTTTTAGTAACAACTTCTTTATCCTTAAATAAATACTAGCCCACAGCGATGTTGCGTTTGACTGGTTGCAGAACACTTTAGGGTTTGACAAAGTTAGCTTGAGAAAAAGTATCCGAACACCGAAATAACTCCATAAAAATAATAAAAAGAAACTCTTTCAAACCATACATTCCTTAAACAATTCGTAAACTATACTTTTCTAAAAAAAATAAAAATAGTTTTGTTTATGCGTGAGTAAAAAGAAAAGCATGGGGCGCGCCAATTGAAGAATTTATAAAGTGA
>JAGDQP010053234.1:0-13603 GCA_022664845.1 Lepisma saccharinum | reverse complement strand
AATAATAATAATAATAATGTGTAGTATCTGCGTTTAGAACACCATCTATTTCATACCTTAAATTCAATGCATGTACTGCAAATACGACCAGTTTATTATCACGGGTGATCTAAATGTAAATTTACTGGAACCCGGGACTTCAAGCGCACGATACTTGATATAATTAATCAAATATAATTGATATCCAGATATAATTGATCAAAACAATAGAACACAACTAATTAGAAAACCTACATGGAAAAAATCCCTTCTTGATGTAGTTATATGTGATAAAACACTAGTTAATATTATAGTGTTTTATTAATATTAATCCATTTCAACGTAATACAAAAAAAAAAAAAAGATTATTTTCTACTACAGCTCCCTTCAAAATATTTACGTAAAGCTCACTTCAAAATATTTAAGAAAATTCAGGGAGAATAATTTTACACGTTTTGTCACTTAGTGGAAACCGCTTAGCTCACAAAAGCCATCTTAAAGGTCTCTACATAAAATAATTCAACAATTTAACAGGTTATACTTGTTCTTTGTAGTCAAAGTTTCATTCTATCACTTTATAAAATCTGAAGCAATCAGCGGATCCATTGGTCTCCGTATTCAGATACACTACTAATCAGCATCTTTAGCAATATAACTAAACGTGATTTGCAAGTAGATACATCTTTGCGCATTTAGGAAAGAAAGAGTTTCACAGCATCAAATTATAGCTCAGGTATAGGTGACTGACTACATCTCTTAGCAGGTCACGCTGCAAAACGCAAACATAGTTTTTAAGACCATGCTTGTAAATACATGAGAGAAGCTGGGACGCAGATCCGGGCACTTCATTTTGTTCATGTGATTACTCTCAAACAAAAAGCCAGTGGAACGAATAATAGAATAGAATTGTATCTAACTGAGTTCTCACACTCTTGATACGCAACTTTTAGAATCTGGCACTGCAAACTGTTATTGTGTGCTTTATTTCTTTTTATATTGAAGTTTTATGGATTTAGCTTCTTCCTAGTGTTCAGATGAAATTGCTGTTTGTAATCACAAATTAGCATGAGGCAAATACGTTAAGTCTTCTGTCAATAGTGTTGACAGATCTATACATTATATCGAAAGAATCTAGCGTCTAGAGTATACAGGAAGTGTCTCGCCTTCTCCTGCTTATTTAACTGCTGCTGAACATCAACGGTGGCAATTCTGAATTTTCTATTTTAGCCCATTTCCTTGGTGCAGATGTTTGCCTATCCAGCTTTACACAAAGTAGCTTTTTTTTATATATATAACTATTTTACCCCTTACGAAGACTGTTACTCGTATATGACAGAACTAAGCTTTATTATAACATCTAGTTGAGAACCAACGTTTTATTATAATATACTTGGTGTATAATGCACAGAAAAATAACTGTGAAACGCGAAACGTAAAAATACTCTCTCATTCTTATAGAAATAGCAGTACCTTACCTTGCCTAGACTGTCGACGATGTCTGTCCAAAAGAATAACAGAAGTGTTACTAATGATGAAATATGAATCCAAAGACTCATAGCTAATGGTCTGTTATGTACCACAGCTGCATCCTCATTTCTTGGTATCATTGGCTTCATTTCACTATGACCATTAAGTAATGGTGATCTACATTCTCTACCATTATAATCTCTGTTTTCCACAAGTCGAGACACTGTTGCAACCAAAGTGTGTGATACTGTAACCTGCGAAGAAAAGAGGAAACCATTTAGGTACTTACAGAAACTTTTAAATAAAAATTCACTTTCTTTAAACAAAGACAACCAGCTTTAAACTCGAATATTTTAGGGAAATTCCACGCCAAATCATCACAAAAAAGACTTTCTGCCCGACTATTTCAGATTTGCATGAAAATTCGTAGAATGGTAGCTAATTAAGTACATTCGTCAGCGATACACGGAATAAAAACCGCAGGGTTGCCAACGTGAGAAAAAAAGCTAAAAAATATTCGTACAGGGTCCACAATAAAAAGAATAAATCATTGGGTAGAACCTTGAGCTTGTTTTGAAGCTAAGGGAACAAAGTTTTGATAAAAAATACTATTACAGAAAAACATTGCATTTTTCATTTCAAGGTCATATGATGTAAACTTTGACCTTGAATATCTAAAAATGTATCTTCAATATTTTTTTTTAGGAATAAAGTATATTATTTAGTTAAATACAATCTATCTTTGGTGCAAGTTTCATTTTGGTACAACTTTGGGAACAGGAGTAAAAAAAAAAAAAATACCCAGTATGTACCTGAACCTTTCTTGCACTGAACATGATTAGTGGCAAATTCAGACATGTCTGAAGCCTCTCACTCGCTGTGTAATTCCCATCTGGCTGTAGCTATTGTGTGGTAAACCAATAGAACAAAGCGCTAGTACTATTTCTGTGGAAATTTACTTCTGTGAGTAGCAGGTTTGCCAACCGCTCCGATTTTGTTGGGACCGTCTAGACTTTTGACCAGATGCAATGTTCGGCTGGATGCAGATTGTTCCGATTTTCACCTTTCAAAGTTGAAACATAGAGAATATTTTATTATTTTATACGTTTCATAGTATAGGCATAAAATTACAACTATTTTTTCTGGGAACCATACAAATGTTCTTGTTTTCTAATTTTAAAGCAATTCTTTGCAGCTACGAACGTTCTTTAGTTTGTAGCACAGAAAATTCAGCACAAATGCCATCCATGTGTTGAATTGTCGGAATACATTTAATTTTTGACTGTTACTTACCTCTACCTGTCTATCAATTCTTTACTTTGAAAAATTATTATTGTTTTCACTGTTACTTATAAATCAATATGTATAAGCAAGACCTTTCGGGTGAGTTAGGCATTAAAAATTACAGGCTAACTTTAAAGTTAACTTTACATCTTTTTAAGAAGCATAGGTAAAACGCTAATATGTATGGCTTAAATAATATTTTTTTCAAAGTCACTGTCCCAGAACCACCTCTCTACTGACGGAGTGCAGATGATATTAAAAAAAAAAAGTAAATAAAAAAATTCTTGGTTAATAATAAGAAAAGTACAACTTATTTTAGCTAAACCAGTAATAATTTTTAACTTCAAAAGAAGTTTAGGGGTCCTAAAAAATATAAATCTTACAAGTTATTTTCCCGTGGAAATTCCGTAAATCCAGATTTCCGATAGAGAGCCTGTCTCAATTTTATTGAACAAACCGGTGGCAACCCTTGTGAGTGGTACAATAAGGCACAGTACTGTAATCCAATTCATATGAAAGACACAGCAGCAGTACGAAAAAACTAAGGAACATGCAACCTGTTATTATGTATAAAATAGTTGTAACAATGTCTGGTATGAAATAAGTCACAGTATAATGCCACACTCCTAATGTTATATACATCCTAATCTGCAAGTTCTGTGATGCCTTTTATGTGGGGGAAACAGGTGGTGCTCTCAACAAACCGGATGCCCCAGTTTCCTTGCACACCAAATACCACAATACCAATTTTGATCTATCTTTCCTGGTTGCCATAATCCACATTTTACCCCCTATGGCCAGCACCTCAACACGCCGTCTGTGGAAGGACGCCTTAATTTATGGTTTAAGCGCGAAAATATATCCTGGACTTAATCTTCAATAAGTTTAACCCGTTTTGTCTGCATTTTCAACACTTTTCCTTCCACAATCCTATCCCAAATTTACACACTGTACAGTTGTCAATTGTTCCATGCGCCATACAGCACTCGACTGTTCTCCAAACGATGAGCCGTCCGCTACGTGTCGCTACTGCCGTCCTAGTCTTTTGTTCTATCCACGTGTCTCTCCTCTTCTACAGCAAGTCTACGGTATTAATACCGAGATATCACCCGTACACTTTATATATTAGTGTTTAAGTATGTACGCTCACCTATGGAATAATAAGCTATAAGTAACCTTCCTTCTTACCATAAATTTACCTTGATATATATATATATGTATCTATATAACACAAAGGAAAGCCAGAAAGGCAATTTAAGATAAATTTATGATAAGAAGAGAGATACTTACAGCTCTTTTTCCATAGGCGTATATATATATAAATAATTCGTCTTCAAAAATCTATTATCGGATTCGCGTAGCACGGAGAATGTTAGAATCCGCCACTTTAACTTCCATAGATAGCAGCGAATTTGCGAATATGGTTTGCCATCTTTCGGGAAAAATACGAACTACATGATCACAAGGTCATTTATTAAGTGCGTTAGGCCGTATTTTTGGTGAAAGTCTTTGTGAAACGACACGTCGAACACGTGTTTAAGGGGATAAAATCTATACCCTAAATAAGAAAATGATAAAATCTATGAAACTACATACCCTACAAACATAAAATTGGGTCCAAAAAGTCTTCTTTGGTAGTAGGTGCATGCTAACAAGAAAACCTATCTATGGTTCAAACTGCTTTTTGGACCAAACTTGGTAGAGGAGTAGGATACATCAGGAGACACCAGAAATCGTGATTAAAAAAAAAAAGGTGCTTTTGTCCATAAAGACTGATGCAATGGCCAAAAGTTAGAATTATACGAATAAGTACTTCTAGTGTGATCTAAGTCGAAAAAAAACACGTTTCGCCAGGGCGGTAACAGTTTGTACTTGAACTAGAAACATCCTGCTCAAACCGTTTGTGTACCCTGAAAAGCCTGCTTTCATCACTGCACATCAAATTCGACCTGATAAAATAGTTTATATGTGTTCTACCAATAGATGGGTCTTGCTTCCAGTACCCTTTGAAATTTCCTTTCAGCACACAAGAACAAAATAACAGCTGGAAATTTTGTTGGTCTTCAATACAAGGGGTAATGAAAGACAAAGATTTTGAGAAAATGATAAATCAGAGACAGAGATAGTGAGACCACCTTGGATCTGGTACCGATAACTTTCTAGGGTATTACAAACATCCAGATTAGAGGATCATTGGTAAAACAATATTGCAAAGCTTCACGAAGTTGGGTTGCAATAAGAGTGTAAACGTTCACTTTCTTCACTCCAATATCGAATATTTTCGGGAAATATTGGGGAACTTATAGATCAACGCTTTCACTAGAATATTATGGAAATGGAAAAGAGATACAGATACTGACGCGAACTATCATGGCCGACTATTGTTTGATTTACTACAAGGAGTGTAAAAATGGTGGACGAACTGCAAAGAGCTCTAAGAGCAGGAAGTTTGAAATTTAATGGGACACAGTTTTCTTCTTCGTTACAGAGTAGTCAAGAAATGTGAGTGCTTTATAGTATGTAGAAAATGTTTTGGGACCGAAAACGTCCTTGTGTGTAATATTATTTGAAATAATCTGTGTTCACATTACTTAATTTCAATAAGAGGATGATACGGGAAAATGAGTATGAGCATTCCGAGGAAGCAGGAAAATTCCTCGCTTAGCAAAGAGGTTCCTCAAAAGGTGAGTGTGTAACATGACACACATCCTCGGAAACCACTATTCTGCAAACATTTTCTCACACACATACTCATACATACATACACAGAGAGAGAAAGAATCTCCTGCACTCAAGTTCCTCAGTGCATTCTACATAAAACACTACCTATTCAAGTTCGATAAGAATCAAGCGACCTTACATGCCGTTTTGATCGGCACAGTTCCCTTTCAGAGGTGCGTCACAACCGTTCGTGTAATTTAAACACAGAAAGTAAATTAATGTACATGACGGGTTGATTGTATCACATCAGAGTAACGACTGGAATATGAATATTTCGAACTTTGTTAGTTTAATCCCCCGGGAGTGAAAGAAATTACTGTATATGTATAATATCGTATTGTAGGCCCCTAGTTGCATAGCCTGTTGCTATAGCAGCCGCAAAATTTCATCAAGACGAAGCTAGCAAAAAAAATTCAGCGAGGAATAAGAGCTTAAATCACGCCTTTTTTTTTTAAACTAAAGATAGAGGATTATAACCTAACGCACCACTCAAATTATATTGTATAACCAAATAAATGATAGATGCCAAGCTTAAAGAGATATCGCGCAAATGTTTTGACAGGTGTTTCCATGACCTGGGGTGATTCCCGGTTAGTTTTAATGCAGTAGTGTAGTCTTGAAATGTGTCAAAGGCGTGTAACTGCATAATGGCAGATGGCAATGTGTCCGTTGCTGTGACACACTCAGTATAAATGAAAGAGAAATACTAGACAAGAAGATATTGTTAACAAGTATCCAGTATGAGGAGCACAAATGCCTAATCTGTAGTAACTCCAAACTTATACAAAATGGTATAGAGACAATAAGCTGGCTATACGAAAAGGCCAGTTGGCATTCAATGTGAATGCGACAGTAAGGAAACGCAAAGGCATTGAACTGTGAGAGTTTGGCCAGAGCGTTAACAGTTTGTACTTGAACTTTATCCTGCTCAAATCGTTTGTGTACCCCGAAAACCCTGCTTTCATCACTGCATATCAAATTCGACCTGATAAAATAGTTTATGTGCGTTCTACCAATAGATGGGTCTTGCTTCCAGTACGCTTCTTTGAAATTGCCCTTCAGCACACAAGAAAAAATAACAGCTGGAAATGTTGTTGGTCCTCAATACAAGGGGTAATGAAAGACAAAGATTTTGAGAAAACGATAAATCAGAGAGAGACAGAGATAGAGAGACCACCTTGGATCTGGTACCGATAACTTTCTAGGGTATTACAAACATCCAGATTAGAGGATCATTGGTAAAACAATATTGCAAAGCTTCACGAAGTTGGGTTGCAATAAGAGTGTAAACGTTCACTCTCTTCACTCCAATATCGAATATTTTCCGGAAAATTTGGGGAACTTATAGATAAACGCTTTCACCAGAATATTATGGAAATGGAAGAGAGATACAAACAGATACTGACGCGAACTATCATGGCCGACTGTTGTTTGATTTACTACAAGAAGTGTAAAAATGGTGGACGAACTGCAAAGAGCTCTAAGAGCAGGAAGTTTGAAATTTAATGGGACACAGTTTTCTTCTTCGTTACAGAGTGGTCAAGAAATGTGAGTGCTTTATAGTATGTAGAAAATGTTTTGGGCCCGAAAACGTCCTTGTGTGCAATATTATTTAAATAAATCTGTGTTAACATTACTTAGTTTCAATAAGAGGATGAAACGGAAAAAGGAGTATGAGCATTCCGAGGAAGCAGGAAAATTCCTCGCTTAACAAAGAGGTTCCTCAAAAGGTGTGTGTGTAACATGATCTACGTCCTCGAAAACCACTATTGTGCAAACATTTTCTCACACATATATACATAAATACATACAGAGAGAGAGAATCTCCTGCACTCAAGTTCCTCATTGCATTCTACATAAAACACTATCTATTCAAGTTCGTAAAGAATCGAGCGACCTTACATGCCGTTTTGATCGGCACAGATCCCTTTCAGAGGTGCGTCACAACTGTTTGTGTAATTTGAACTAGGAAAGTAACTTCCTGTACATGACGGGTTGATTGTATCACATCAGAGTAAGACTGGAATATGAACATTTCGTGCTTCGTTAGTTTATTCCAGCGGGAGCGAAAGAAATTACTGTATATGTATAATATCGTATTGTAGGCCTCTAAATAGCCTAGCCTATTGTTATAGCAGCCGCAAAGTTTCATAAAGACGAAACTAGCAAAAAATTTCAGGGAGGAATAAAAGCTTAAATCTTTTTTTTTTTTTTTTTTTTTTTTTTATGGTTTTACTCATAAGAATCAACATCTAGTGGAAAATAGATAGAGGACTAGAACCTAATGCACCACTCAAATTATATTGTATAACCAAATAAATGATAGATGCCAAGCTTAAAGAGATTTCACGGAAATGTTTTGATACTCGTTTCCATGACCTGGGGTGATTCCCGGTTAGTTTTCTAGTTTTAATGCAGTAGTGTAGTCTTGCAATGTGTCAAAGGTGTGTAACTGCATAATGGCAATTGGCAATGTGCATTTGTCCATTCCTATGACCCACTCAGTTTAAATGAAAGAGACATAGTAGACCCGAAAATATTGTTAACAAGTTCATAGAGGGCGTAATTTAGATTTTGTAAACCTGTGGATTTTCGGACGGGTAATGACTTCTCTAATCTGTGGAATTTTCCCGAGAAGTAAGCCTGATCTTTCTGGCAGAATGAACTTCGTGAAGAAAAAATTGAACTGTGTATTACGACTAGAGAAATCATTTCAATTCCTCTTTTTGTAATATTAGAGAAAATGCACCTCGCTTTGCGATATTAATGACGTATTAGCATCCAAACACATACACACTCACTTATATTCTAAAGTATAGTTATCACAGACGCTATTATTCGCGGAACTATACTTAAATAAGAAACTTGAGTAGACCAAACTTTCCCTTGTAGAATGAGCATTGGAGACACTAAAAACGCAAGAAAGTATCCGATATGCCTTAGTGATGTGATGCAATCAACCCGTCATGCACATGAATTAACTTTACAATGAAATGATATTTTATCTTAACGGTATACATTCATATAATTTACATATCACAATGATGCATGAAATCATCTTAATTGTTATGTTTGTAATATGCATGAAAATATACCTCAGTAATAATCGTTGAACTATATATTTTATAGTAGGCAACTTCATTGTGCCAAACTACTTTTGTCGTGTGTGTTATTGAAGATACACTAAAGGCAAGAAAGATACTACATGACAAAATATATGAATGTTACGTTTGGAAAATAAATACTTGTATTAAAAGAAAATTAGTTTTCGGACCTAAATGCTCTCGCCCATAGTCTAAAGATGTTGATACAGGTTTCAGCATCATAGACATACTATTTATATGTACTGAACGAATAAGTGAATTGGATGCTGTGTGAGGTGTAGTTACATCCCTTTCCCATCCTCTACAATTTGTACACTTTTCTATTCTCACTGCTCCATTTATCGTTCTTTTCTATTTTTGTTTTTCTATTCAACACATACATTTAAATAAGCAGGAAGTTTTGTTAAGGAGCCTTCATCCCTATTGACGATATTATTTGATTTGTAGGGGTCGATGGTTTGGATTTCACATCTGACCTTGCTCTTTACGGATACGTATTGTTAGACAAAATTTGAAATGTTATTACATTTCTGTTCTACATTTTTCTCCCCGGAAACAACAACACTACTTAAGATGTTCTTATCCATGTGACAAGTCTTATGTGATATCACACGTTCAACATACAGAGGAATTTACCCTGTGTGTTATTAGAACTCAAAGCTTTCTTTCTTAATGCCTACCCTTTCCCAACCTAAGCCATTAACAAATTCAGTTCTATTCAGCAAATAAATTTGTGATAATTCCTCCATTACGGACAGAAAGAGCCGAGCGACCGTAAATAAAGGGCCATTTGTGTAGGGTAACGTGGGGTAAATGGTATAACTGAAACAAACCTTGTGTTCAGCATGCAGAAATTCCTTCTCCTCCCCACTAACAAAATAATAGTTATTTTGAACCTGAATCCCAGAATAATATTATCAGTTTCAGGTTGGAAACCCTAATTGTCGGCATCATCACTCTTCATTGCAGTAGAAGCCATTTTGTTCTGTAAAGTGTAGGTGAAAGAAATTTAAACCTTCAGAAACTTTGTTGAAGAAACAAGGAGGGCAATCGGAAAAAAGTGATTGCACATTTAATTTGTAGTACATAAGCCACTAATGTTTGTGCAAATAAAAATATTTACTTACCGTTTAGTCGTAAAGTAATAATAAGCAAAAACGAAAATGAGGTAAAACGGGTATACTCTTTCTGATCAATGGGGTAAAATGGGTATATCAAAAATTAGGCTTTGAAAATCCCTTTCAAAGTTTAACATGAAGTGAAAATGCTGTTTTTTCTTGTTTCATCAGGAAACTTGTGTTTCACCCAGAAATTTGTGTTTCATCAAGAAATTTGATTCACTAAGCATTGTTTTAGTATGTGTGTAGACAAAACCTTTTTTCGAAAGTCTGTAATGCATATATTGATGGCAGAGACCCACAAGTGGACATTTCTCAAATTATGCCAACCCCAGCCTTAAGCACGGTGGAATCTATTCATTTGTTTAATCCAGTGAGAGTTTCTTACAAGTAGCCTAGGCTAATAATTTCTAGCACACTTCCTTTTGTTTTGTTATTTTCTGTTTTTCTTTACATGTACCAGTGTGTGTAGTTCTAGACTTAATGTTCTACAATTCAAAGAAATAAAGACTATTTATGTTTGTTAACTCTCTCTTGATTGTTTGGATACGTGGAAAATATTGTGTAACCTTTGTTCTAAAACAAATGCGATTTACTCTGTTTTGTTTTTTTTTTTCTCGTAGAAGGAATAGAAAATCAGAGGTCTTGATTCTACGCATTTTCCCCATCAAAAGTGGGAAGATATAATACTCACTGGCAATTGAAATGTAATGAAGAAACACAAATACCCATTTTACTCCACATGTGGGGTAAAATTGGTTTACCGTTTTCTGCTTTTTCTTTATTGTTTCTGAGCTATTTGAGTAATTTAGGTAAACCTTGTAAACATATTGAATATTATAACACACACTTGCCTTGTACTATCATGATACTTACAAAGATTAGCTCACCCTACCCATTTTACCCCACCCTACCCTACTATTTATATAAAATATGGACAAATTGTAGAAGACCAAAGTAATAAAGGATTGCAACATTTAGCTAATACGTAATGTGGTTTCGTGATCCGTGCAAATATATTGTTTCATGTTTTTGAGTTAACTTCAGAAAAACAATTAAAAGTATTTACCTCCGGTAACGCCTAGTTATAAGGAATCTGCTGCAAATGATATATCATGTCTTTGATGAAATACCTCAAATTGAATTGAATTTTTACGTATTGTCTCGGAACGTTAAGTTCGTTGCTTTTTGCGACTACTTAAGTTAGAAATATGAGCTTCGCTATAGGGCAATAATCAAGAAGTGAAATCCAAGGAGTGAAGGGGGTGAGGCTGAAATTTAAATTCCGCCCATAGCCACTGGTTCTGGACCCTGGACATTTCGATTGATAAACCAATGCTCTACCAACTGAGCTACGGTCGCTCCGCACAACTGTAAGCCATGTCCTTCTTCACTGTCGAACTTAATTATCAGACCACAGTTACGAGGTTGAAAATATTTATTACAATTTAATAACAAAAACCTCAGTCAGGATTACCAGCATCAGGAATCGAACCCGAATTCTTTCTTTTGAGAAGACAACGATCAATCAACCGAGACACAGTAGCTCGCTGCTAATCTTGAAAGTATCCACAAAATAGTCTTCGGATAGGTTCCATGATCTTTGGAAGGGGTTAGAAGTCGGTCTTGGGAGGAAATGTATATTAAACATACATACCTAAAATTATGTATACCTAAAATTAAATGTATACCTAAAATTATACAAAGTTTACTTGAATTTGTATTTAGTTATTGCCTTTAGTAGGATTCCCAACATT
Organism: Lepisma saccharinum; assembly: GCA_022664845.1. NCBI lineage: Eukaryota > Metazoa > Arthropoda > Insecta > Zygentoma > Lepismatidae > Lepisma > Lepisma saccharinum. The sequence goes on along the minus strand of JAGDQP010053234.1, from coordinate 2,173 downwards.
GGATTGACCCATTCCAGGACAAATATTTGCCGATAGACCTGTGCATACTTATTTATCTGGGGGTGACTTAAGAAGCGAGGAACTTACCCATTACCAGAGAAATATGTATTTAAAAAAAAAAAAAGAAAGTTGTTTGTAGCGCACATGAATATATTGTTTTAGCTCCTCAGTCTCCTTCTTTTGCTACTTCCAGCAGCCTCAAAGCCATAATCAATCTAGAAACCCGATGCCATTCATGTAGAGGCGTCATTTACGGAGGGCATTGCCCCCTAAGTTTGAGAATATAATCTCAATAGACGTAAAGAAACAATTATTTAAAAAGTCAAGAACTTTTTACCCACATAAAAACACACCGAAAAGTAAAGAATTCTTTTTAATTTCTATTTTTGTAAGAGTTCGGCACTAATACGCAATGTGGGTTAGTGAATTTTAATTGCCTGTTATAGTAATTAATTTGGCGCCGACCACATTAAAAAATGGAGAAATGAGAAAAAGATTTTAAGAAGTGTTTTTATTTTTACATATAGTGCGTTTTTAACTCAGGCGTTTATCCTCGTCTTCTGTAAAGAAGTTTATATCTATATATCTTTCATATCAGTACCGTTCAAGAATAATTTTGTATTACGTCCGCATGGAGTTACAATCGGATCGTTGAGAAACCCTGTGCGGCACCTGTCCAACATTGACTAGGCTACAGTGATTCTCAAAGGGTTTGCACTTACACGCTAGTATGGCGCGAAATTGCTTGCCTGCACCGTGCCGCGCCGCGCACAGAGAATACAAATATTTTAATAAAATGATGAAATAAAAGAAAAGTGAAATAGAAATTGAATATCTTTAAGATCGTTTATTTATTAATACAAAAGGAGCAGTACATCTTAAGTAGCAAATTGGAATTGTTAAATCTATTGAGTGAATAGTACATTTTTATAATTATATCTATTCATGAGACTTTCCGGAGCCGTTACAACTCGCATTGCAGTTTGGGTTCTTAATTATGTGACTTAACACTCCCTTATCGTGTATAAGTACCAATTTTGCATCCTTTATAATAAGGTAAAATGGTATATATGTTTTGTTTAGGTTTATTTTTTATTAGTGGCTCTTGGTTCAGAGACCTGCCGTGTTAAGTCATAACTCTGGGGCCTATATTTGATGTTTCCTTGTTTTCTGATTTGTTAGTGTCTACACGTGTCTTGTGTTCGACAGCACCTATGTGAGGGGGCCACAGTGGCTCAGTTGGTAGAGCGCTCACCTCTGATCGTCGGATCGATCCCTGCTCACGCAATGTGGGCTTTGTGGTGGGCAAACACCGTACGCGTCGGTTTTCTCGGGGTGCTCCAGTTCCCTCCTACTTTCTGCATTCCACCAATTCATCCCATCATCATCCATCCAGCCTGAGCCATAGTTGTCTAAAGGTCTTAAAATAAATTCAAAAATTCAAGCACTTAGGTGACTGGATTCTAATGTTAATTATTATTAATGGCATTTTTGTTATTGTATAAGTTTTCGCAATTAGTGTTTTGTTTGTTGTTGAATGCCTAAAGTAAGTCAGTAGACTTTTATAAGGAGTGGACCTACAGATTTCTGATAAAATGAATTCCAAATTCTCCTTTCATGAGGATTGAGCGTGTAACTTTGCGTATAGCAGAGGAGCGTGATTGCCACTCGGCCACCTTTATGTTATTTTGGGTACATGAATTTTGTTCGTGTATGAACATTTTGGGCATAAGTGTGTAGAAGATAAGTAGTTTGGTTTGCCTATTCGTTTTTTATATCTTTTAAAAGAAGTTAGAAGAGCTGCGTTTCCATTGTTCTACTTCAGTACATACTCCTTGAAATGTGTGATTCCAAGATTTCTGAATGTACATGCCTTAATGTGTAGAGTCTACTGTTTTGGTCATTTTTTCTAAGCGGCCTGTATAATTTTTTAGAGAGTATTGCTGTTTTATTACTTCTCATCCCAAGTAGCCCATCCACGTCGGCCGATATGGGCATACTGAATTTTAAGACACCGATCGATATCACTCAATGGCATGGGCCCCATATTGGATGGAACATATCTTGACCAATATCGGTCAACGATAGTGATCAACATCGATTATCGACATTGCTCAATATCGGGAATCGATCGCTCAATATCGGTCATTGACACTGTGAACATAATGTAATT
>JAGDQP010053233.1:1080-13604 GCA_022664845.1 Lepisma saccharinum | reverse complement strand
AAACCAGTACGTTTAATGACCCCCGCCCCAAATTTGCAACCGAACCACGCACATAGAAACACGTGAGTTAACCGTTCGACTTTATTCTAAATGTTTCTCAGAACTTTCCAGTTTCACTGAGAATTATGAGTATTTAATCTGACCACCATATTCTATCACCATTTTGAAAGCGAATTTCTGATTTTTTACACCACTTGTCTATATATTCGAATTACCCTAAAATAAAAAGTTGAAAAGCAACTTTTAGCTTACTGTTAGAATTCTGGGAACAGTATTTTATAATGTTATTTTTTGCTACGTTTACATTCCATATTTCCATCTGTTCTCTCTCTCTCTCTCCTCTCTCTTCCTTGTTCTCTCTCCCCTCTCTATATAAAACACATCCATTGGTTTTAATTTTTTTATTGTGTGTTTGAATTATTCCTTACATTATCGTACGTATCGGTTTCATTGTCCTTTTTATTTCTTTCATTCCATCTGTGCTAACTCATGTATATCTGCAAAAATTATGTGCTTATATTGTTTGCTGATTTTAGTTACGTTGCAAAGACGGCAGAAAAGAAATAGAGAGGCCACTTTATCAGACATGTTTTTTGATCAATTGTGTTAGTTATGTGTCATAGCTGCACTGCATTTACAGAATCTTTTTTAATGCGAATTGTACATATTCTGTAAAATTTGCATTAATCCGATGTTTCATGCTTTGTGTAGCTTTTATTAATAGCGAGTAGTTTATTTTCAGAAGGCTGTAGAGGATGCTAACGTACATCAATTTGGATGCAGCCCCAGAACATGCTGAATATGTAGCAAAATATTGATTTTATTTTGTTTGCACAATCAATCGTTTGTTCTATATTACATTATGTAGTGTTAGTAACAAAACCTAAAAAAAAGAGTTACAAATAATTTCTGGGTTTTGTTTTGTAAATTATAGTTTGTAATTTCTTGAGCTGTAATATTAGATATAACTATCGCGATTTATATCGCTTGGCCCGACTAGGGTTTTACTTACATTAATTTATATATATTTTTAAGTTGTTTATCTTATCCACAATGCAGTATTCCAATGAGAATTTTCCCTTAAATACTGAACTTTTATGTCTTTAGCAGATTACTGTCAGAAGTCAAGTATCAAGTATATTTAGCGCTTAGCAACCAACGCTTGTAGCGAACACATCTTTCTGGCACTCTTATTCATAATGAATGATTTAACCTGTGGGTCCATCTATAGTGTGTTTCGAAAACGTACTGTTAACAACGGCGAACACTTAATAATATTTTTATGTAATTACACAAGTAGTATCTTTATCTACTACTCCAAAAGAACTAAAATTTATAGCAGAAAGGTAATGTTAAGAACTTGTGTAGAGGTTTCGAAACGCAAATTAGAATAAATTTTGGAGTCGTGAAGTATTGTAATAAAGGTGAAAGACGTAGATATATTGACAAAACTGGTTGGGTGAGGAGAGCCAAAGCTTTCACTGTGATCGCCACTATCTTTTATTCATAGCAGCCCCCCAATTGCATCACGATGCTTGGTGGGCACCGTTCCAAACCCGCTCGTCTTGGAAAAAATCCTTGGCAGAGCCGGGAATCAAACCCGGGACCCCTCAAGATGTATGTATGTTCATTTAACCTCACTTTACTAACATACGCTAACCCTCTATAGCTTAATTTGAAAACAGTAAAACAATGAAAAACTAAAAAATCATCTCAGTGTCACGCCATTAGTATACCCCCGCCTGCTACCATATCCGTCTCCGAATCAAGTGGATTACCTATATTATGCGAATTAATTATTATCATGTCGTTACGGTACTATTTTTTTTTGGATAATGCATTTCGGGTTGTGCGCAGCGATAATATTTTTTTTAACGAGTGGTGTAGAGCGTTTATTATTGGTCAATAGGATGATGGACGTTTGGAGCAAATATATAATTTATATAGTATCTTTGTCTACAAAAGGCGGAAAAAAATAATAGCAACGCATGTTGACACGATATTCAATCGGGGATACTTTAAACATTAATATGCTGCGCTGGCCGACTGAATAAACTATTTTGTTATGAAATCCAATTTTAACCCTTAACCAGGCGCGCTCATTTATTCACCGTTAGTAGGCGCGTGGGGGTAAATTTTACCCCCAATGTTAATTTACTTCTTTGATTAAAGTATTGTTCAGATTCATTGGCATGGTATTACATAGACTATTACCAGTCACTTAAAACAGGTTTTGATATAAAATATGATATAATAATGAATTAAAAAATAAAAATAAAATTGCATGGTATTTTATCTTTTTCTTCGCATTTCTTTCGGATACTCTTTTCGAGTTACAACAATTAACAACTAGAATATTAAAAAACGAAATAGTTTTTTTCATTGAATATACACCCTGATATTTGTTTAACTTTAACAGTAGTTCGATTTCGAAACCATATATTACATTTTTTCTCGCGCTCTTTTTCTTGAAAAAAAATCCAGTTTCTGTATACGCAGTTTATTACATTGCCTTGTCTTTTACGATTCCAATTTAGATTTTACCTTGTATTATTTTCCTTTATCGCAAGTGCTTTCAGGGGAAATTAGTTGCGTATTAATACAGACATACAATAGCAATATAGGCACCAGAATATAAAAAAGATACTGTAATAGAATATCCAAGTATAGTCAAAATCAAAATTTGGAACCATCACTACAGAGAAAAAGAGTACATATAAAACTGAGCTTTAGTTCAGGTATATTCAATTTTTCGAACTCTAAAAGTCAGTATTCGTGTTCTGGAAACAGTATGTGTCAAGGGGAAGGCACTGGCTTCAGCTGAAATGTTCCTGTTTACTTTGAAGATTGACGACTGAGGCACTGATCACACACGGGTTTTATGTGAGAAGCACACATGTTGAGTCGACACTTGAAACATAAACTTTTCACTTTCATGTCCTTTTCCCTTGGGCACCGTACACAGCGTGATCGGCCAGGGATTGCCGTGTCACCGGAATCTTCAGGCTGAGGGAACTCAATTTTTGCAACCTTTGCTGCATTTTCACGCAGACTTCTTGGAATGTTTGTAGTGGCTGTTCTTTTAACAATTCGGGATTTCACCAGACTCATACCGACTTCTCGCAAATACAGACACTTTACTGCATTCTTTTCTGGGTTACTGAATAAAAATATTACTCCAGCTATATCGATAGAATGGAACAAGTAGTGATCTTCTCTATCGCCTAGCAACCGAGTACGTTAAACACATCTCGTCCAGCGTATCAACTCCTCCTTTTGTACAATTGCAGGTGCTGATAATCTCTTGATTCCTCTGGTCACTAATCTGAGGATCGATTGCTCCATCGCAGTGCATGATGGACAACAAAGTAGGATTCTTCTTTTGGGTTGGTTTGTAGGAAACTATAGTCATACTAGGCCTGAAGCCAAATAGACTACTATTCTCTTCTCGAGTTTTAACATTGGCGAATTCTAAAGGTACTTCTGTTTTATTTTTTCGCAAGGTACCAACATAAGTTGTCTTTTTTTGTAACAAGTTCTTTGCTAAATGTACACTAGAAAACCAATTGCCAGCTGTTATATTTCACCCAGTGTTCTCTATCGGTCCTACCAAGCGCAGAACTATGTCTTGAGGGCGATTTGACTGCTCATACTGTCCTTCAGGTTGAGATCCAACATAGACTTCCATTGTTTTGGTGTAGACTGTTTTGGCATCAGCAAGGGTCAAGATTTTCAGACCATACTTTGCTGGTTTGCTGGCCATGTATTGCCTGAAACAACAGTGACCTCTGAAAGGAACCAGCTGTTATTCTATTGTAGTGTACTCTCCCAACAGTGTAATATCTTACTCAATTAGCAAGAAATACCTCAAACACCTCTCGGAAAGCTGCAAATTTGTCGATTTTACTTCGTTGCGCACGATCGCGAATGTCAGCAAATCGGATACACCGTAGCAAAAACAAGAATCGCTTTAGAGACATGGTGGTGTAAAAATGTCGATGCCCAAGCCGTTTTGGTCCCATAGATCTTCGAGATTTTGATGACCTCCACGGAGAGCTAAAGGCAAGAGTAGCAACCCAAATAAATTTCTAATTTCTGCGCCATTCGTCAACTTAACATCTCTTTCTCTTATATAGTTTCCACGTATCTTTTCTATGATTTGTTGGTATTTGCTGTTACAATATTCACAATTGTGTCTGCTATAAAAAGTGAAAATGTCTCAAGAGCAGATTTCGCGTTCTTTGTTTCTGCGCATGGTCCAGGCAACCGTAGAACAAAGTTCACACTTCTTGTCCTAACTTTAGAGCCTGAATATGGAACTTTATTTCATCGCGTGGACTTGCCTTTCCCCACGTAAAAGTTTCCATCCTCACTTCTGATATCGTTCTCATCATTGTCACTGTCTCTGAGTTAGTTCCGTGTTCAGATTCACTGCGTTGTCTTCTTCATCGTGATCTGATTCTTGAGTAAAGTCATCATTTTGGAACACTTCTGATGAATTATGTTTTTTCTCCCTCAAAGTCTCCTCCAAAAGCGGCCAAATACGCTCCTGTTCCTTTTCATAGGCCATAATGTACGTCCCTCGAGGCCAAACTGTAAGTAGAGTGGTAAGAAGGATGAACGTTGTAGGACACTGCGCAATTTGCTATGAAAATATGATCTTTCCGAGTGCTACGGGTCCGAGATCAGGATAGAATACTCTGTATAAGATTCCAGACACATGACTTTAATTTAGTCGTGTTCAAAGCACCGACTAATTTCGAAACGAATATCACAAATACACTATGAAGGGCAAAACTAAGTATCAACGACGTTACCAAACACTATAAACCGTTACTAAGAAGTTGGTAGAAGAGTAGGAATCTGTCCTGGAGGGCAGAAAGGTCAACTTCCATCCGGACGTCACAAAGAAAGTGGTCTAACATGCCAAGATAAACGCGTTGTATTTCCTGACGAGGTCCTAGAAGAATTCAAGAAGACTAAAAAACGGGAGGTCTGTTCTGAAAAGGCAGAGGACACCCAGAAGTACAAGGAAGCACTACCCCCCATCAGAATCATGAGGAAAACTCTTGAAATCTTGAAAACCTTAAAAAAGTATATAAGCGAAATAAAAGAAGTACTGCCGAAGATTCCCATAGTCTCCTCATATAAGAGCCAAACTAAATATTTGGACAAATGCTTAACAAATTTTCTCCTAACATTATTTGCTACCCCAGCCACAATGGCTAGAAGATACTTCAAATTATCTGCAGAGAATCTGAACCATTAAAAGAATGGATCATAAAACATATTATATGCTACAGGAATAAACATCTCATAAACAAGCGCAGGAACTAGAATGTGATATAATTAATTGCAGTATATTACAACTCCAAATGTAAATGCTTGAAGGTTTGCAGTAAGGAAATATTGAAGCCACTGTCCTCCAACAATAGTAAGGATTGGCCTGGATATTCTAATATATAAGAACTGTATTTGGTTTTGCAACAAGAGGCTCTTTCGAAAGAAAGGCATTCTTACTTGACCTTTTGTTTCTGTAGCGTATGTCAACATTCATATACATTCTTATTTTTCACGAGCTGATAATGGCCCATGTAACATGTGCTTGATATTAGATTATTATATGATGTCGCAGTAATATTTGCTAGGACGACGAATAACAAAAATCTTATATAAACTACTTAAACAATAATACAGGAGAACTTGAGTTCACACTTTAGTGTCTAGTCAAACCAAGAATAATGTTTTACAGGTTAGCAAGGAGACGAAATGGACGTACACAGTGACCTTACTTCAAGACATTTTACATGCAGGCTAGGCGCACCTTCTGTTTAAGGACTCGCTGATTGAGACTCAAGCATTACGTCTGAAATAAGTTAAATCAATGAACAGTGGCTTGAGTAAAGATTAAAAGAATCAGGAAGGATGTTTCTTTCTAGATAATATAAGGGGGGAAAGGTATAACAACTATTGAAATAACTTTCGAACCCAGTAGACTAATAGGAAAACAAAAGTTGAAAATAGAGCTACTTTCCCACAGAATTACTACCCCAAGAATAACAACAAACTAAACAAACAAATCCAGAACTTCTAGAAAAGAATCAAGAGGGAATCTAGCAGAGAAATTGGTTGGTGAAGATTCTACAAGATCCACCACTGAACCCATGTAAGACATAAAACAGGTTGAATCATATACAACAAGTAGTTTTCACCAAAAACGATTGAATAAGATACAAGATTTCAACCAAAAGAAATCTAATAAAATTAAATTAAATTAAAAACATACCAAAATACATAGCAAAAGTAAATCAATACACTTGAAAACGGCTGTTATAAGGACTAAAAGCTGCGCACAACCGAGAAATAAAATTGTGTTAGAAAACAAGAAGTGAATACCAACATATTAATCAATTGAAAACTGGTTTTACAGAGTTCAGGGGAATTCTACTCTATCAGGGAAAACAGAAAGAACGGAACCTAAAACCTAACGATCCTGGAGAGAAAAAAGGTGCAACTTGACAGTGACTAGTGTACCAGAGGTCAATCAACATTACTGCGACATAAGTGGGAGGGAGATCCTAAATAGAAACGTTCAAATACTGAGAGACAAGTCGAATATGAAATAAACATTAAAATCAAAATAACGGGTCAAAATAGATATGTAACGGAAATTCTTAAAATTGATAAACTAATGGAGAAATAAATAAATGGACTCATTGAATCCCACTAGGCAAAAGTGTGCATATAATTTATTCATTCATCTAAGAACAGAGAATTAGTAGTTTATATAGTCTTCTATAGAGTAATTTAACAGTTAGTGCGAGATGTATACAAAATGTGCACATAGTGAGCACACACCCATTCACAAACCAGACAAGGACTTAAACTTCTAAATACTAAGCGAAAACGGCAAACTAACAGCCACACAGATAGAAAATCCGTATATACACACGAGATATTTAGCCGAAGTTAATCCACTATACAGCAAAACTTTGGTAACCTTTGTATTTTTGAACCAGTTTAGTAACAAATGATTTCGGTCCGTCACGACTAGCTGATAAATTTTTAAATACCCAAAACAACCATGCTTCAGCCGGAATTAGAATCCAGAACCTTGGAGAAGTTGGCCTGACGAAAATAAAAACACACGACTAAACCAGTCGGCACAACTTCACGAGTCATAGAGACAACAGATCGTATATGGGAACACATCGTTAAAGGAATAGAAAATCTACGACTGGCGTGAATGGAACACACGGGTTCCTTGCCTCTACTCATATTATAAAATATTCAAAAACTGATTGCAAGAGCTTCAGAACAATTATGAAAGTATATTTGGACATTCTGTGCGCGTAGTTTGAGTATTAAAGAGAGGAACATTTCTTTTGAAATGCAGGCATTAGACTGTAGATGTCCCATTTTATGTATTATCATGTAGTTGTTCAATGCGGCGAAATTGGTGTTTGCCACATTGAAAAGATACATGTGAACGAAAGCAGAAAATTTACCACCCAAACTTTCCTGATTCTCAATGCCAATTACCTTAGCCTGTGCACACAAATCAAACTTAGCAAGCAAATCGCACGGAATGACAAATTCCAATGTACTAGACGGTGTCCTAAACCACATTTCCACACATGGACGGCGTTGTTGTTGTTATGGTGGCCTATGGTGGGAATGATCCAACCTTATTTTCTCAGGTGATGTGAAACCATCACTGTAGAATGTCACAGTCCGAAACTCCATACAATTCACAGCAACCTAGTCCGCATGTATCTAATAATGGTCGACAGACATGCTGTCCTCATGTTACATGGCAATGTCTGCCCCACACGTCCCGCAAAGAACAGTGTAGGCTTTCCACGAATTGTAGCATAAAACCGTTCCTCACCTGATCTCTCTCCCTCTTGTTGCCACGACTTCCGGTATCTCGATCACTTCATGGCATAGAAGAACTTTGCTGATGATCGGGCCTTGCAGAATCGCACATCGCAGAATCCAGACTTTTTTTTTGCCACAGATCGCAATCGTTGACTCAGCGATGGCAACAGTGTGTGTTCGGGACGGCGACTACTTTTATTTACCAGATAACGTAGATTTCATTTTATATTTGCCTTTGGATATGATTCAGCTGGGGCGGATTTTGATTCGCACTGACCCAACATTTTTGTCGAAAACTTCAAGATTATTTTTGTGTCAGTGTATAGAGTGAAGTTTATATATATTTTTTCATCAGTACTTTAGTAGAGTAACCCTTCCGGTCACAGTGGGTTTCGCAATTATATCCCGTGTGAATTTTATCGGTTAAGTATTGTGAGTGGTATCTTTCTCCTTCCGCATTGTAGAATAAGGAAAGCAATGGCGGACCCACGATTGGGGAGTGGGAGGAGGAAAGGAAGAAAGAAAAAGCAGGAAAAGGGGTTTGAAGAGAGGAAGGTAACATCTTTTTTTTTTTCATTTCAGTTAAATAGTTTTTTATCATGTTGAAAAGTTTTCAAAATTCGATTGTGGGTATCCCAGATTCATGATAAGAGGGGAGAAGGGAAATTTCATTAAGGGGGTGCAAGAAATTTGAAGGGTTAGAATAGTTAGTTATCTGATAATGAAGTCTAAAATGGTGCCATTTTTTTTCAGTTTTATTTATTTAATGTATAAAAGCTTTTAAATTCTATTGTTGGTATCAGGGACTCATGAGAAAAAGGTAGGAGGAAATATATCTAATATACAGTGCCGCTATGGACATAAAGATTGTTTCATATCTTTAGAAATTATTTCCCTCACAGAGGGAAATTTTCCACAGTAGAGGGAAGTTTCCTGACGTTGAAAAATATCAACATAATCCGACATTAAAACCCATTACAGAACAATTCTGATGTATATTGTAATTATTGTCACAAATAAATAAGGAATTACAAATCAAACAAAAGATTCTAAAATAATAATAATAAATTATAAACACTTAATGTGGTTTCATTTCAACTCTTACCTTGAAATCTAGTAAAATAAACATTCCTCAATATTTAATAGACTGGATGAGGGGTTAACGCACTGAATTCCTATTGAAATTTCATTTTGTCACTGGTTCAAATCTTGGTCGTCGCTATTGTTTTTTAAATTGTAGATTACTATTGATAATCTTCATGTTTATCGTTTTTTTTCGTTTGATATCTAATTTAATTACTATACTTCTATATTTTACTGTTAATTTAACATCATTTCAAGAATCGTTTACTATTTTTAGTAAAGAAACATAATCTGAGAACCGATTAACTTTTTTAAAGAGCTTAAGAATGTAAAGTAATATGTGTCAGAAATGTTCTTAAATAAAACAAGTTAGTGATTACTTATTTTATTGAACGCTAGCTGTAATTGCCCCAACTCTTCCGAGAAGATTAATGAGCTTCGAAGCTTTAAGTTAGTTCTTGAGTCTAGGTCACACTAGGCTAGTTTACCTACGAGCGGCTGTTGGGGGTTCCCACTTGGTTTACCATCGCTTTTATTAAATACTAATGGCAACGTTAATACTGAGTAATCCATACAGACCTATACAATTTCAATTACTTATTTATTACTTTCTTGTGGAAGTGACACATGGGCGGAAGAGAGGGGTGGGGGCAATTACTTTAAAACCTATCGCTTAGAATGAAACATTTAGTCATTCTGAAATAACTAGGGGGCAATGCCACCCATGAGCCATCATAAATCCGCCCATGATTAGTGACAGTGAATTTGAGATTGCATTGCATTGTCGAATCTGCTCCAGCAGAATCCGTTGAGCGGCCATCGCTGAAATTAAAGTACGATTATCGTCTATAGTTGACTATTGTTAAAAAGTTGAACAGTGAAGGCTTACATAAGCTTTATTTTCTCATGCGACGTAGGCTTTACTACTTCTACTACTACTGCGGTTACCACTGCTTTTAGGTCCTTTAATAGCAAAGCTGTAGCAAAATGGACCTTCCATTCCCGTTCATGCTGTTAGTCCGTCCGTCCGTGTCTAGAAATTAAATCTCAGGAATGACAAGGTGTAGAGAGATGCTTGAGATGTTCTTGGAAAAGTCTTAGTTAAACCAGCTCAGAACACCTGGAACCGTCTTGATTGGTGCAGTCATTCAGTATTGCCAGCCCATATAAAAAAATAAATTCTTAAAATTGCTTCAATTCAGTTATACATAGTTGCACTAAACATTATTCTACACAATACAAATACATTCAGAGAGCATACCTTGCCGAGAAATTCACTTACCAGTGTTGCCAGCCTATTTTCTATAAAATTATCTTTTTTCATATTGCTCCCATTATTTTAGTCATAGCATCACTGAACTTGGCATACATATTGTTTGACTCAGTAAGAACATACCACAGCTATTCCCGCTTCTCAGGAATTCCGTTGTCAGTATTGTCAGTCAATGCCAAAATATATATCTTTAACCATAAGGTTACATACATACATTATGCGCCTTTCGAAAGGTCTTAGTTAGATTAGCTCAGAGCCGCCGAAATAGTCATAATTACTGTAATAGTTCAGTATTGTAAGCATATTTTAAACAATCGTGAATTATTTAAATTGCTTCCATTCAGCTACACCTAGCTGCGACAAACTTGGCATAAACATGATTCGACACAAGTACTGTGAATTTTTCGAAACTAGGTACTACAGTTGTCAGTGTTGCCATCCTATTTTTTTTAAAAAGAATGCTTGTATGGCTACAATACTATCAAGGGACCGGATCTTTTGCGATTGTAAGTAGAAGCGCAGCTCTAACTTTTTCTGCTGTTGCTACTACTTATAAATACTAATAGTGCTACTCCATCTAACTTCCAATACTACTACTACAAACTGCTAATATGCCGAAAACACAGATAGATTGTGGGTGTGTAAAGCCAGCGAGTCGGTCGCCAATTCCAAGTGAAAGTTTCGTCAGCACAGATAGAGATTGGGTAATTTTGTATCACCTAGAATTTAATTAAAAAAGGAATCCACTCTATTTCCGTGACTTTTCTCAGCTATTTCCGTGAAGTGCCTAAAGTTTTGATAATGCGTATAATTAAACAAGAATCTAATCTGACTTGTCTTACCTGTGTTCATGAGTTCTGTAAATGTTGAAAAATCCAAAAGAAATATTAGCCTTCGGTTACGAAGCCATTTCTGTGAATTTTCTTGAATGTTGAGGAAAAAATGTTTATAAGTAAAAAGAGAAGTAAGAAATATCACCTGAGAATTAAACCCATGTCTCACTACTAACAATCCAACGTTCTATCCATTAGAGCAAACAGGTTCTTAAGAGCGAGTGCTTCTTAATACCCTTTGTTTCCGCAACAAAGTTGAGGGTGTTAAACTTCTGGAAAGTTAATAAATAATAAATATTATAACCGGTATAACTGCTTTTGTTTGTTTCGTCTTTATTTTTGGCGTTTTTTTCTTATATTCAGAATTTTTAGTATTTAATTATTATTCAGTATTTTGCAGGATTTTAATGCTTTTTTAGTTCAGGGCACGTTAAATATCTCTTGCGTAGAGGTAAATTGTTCGTGTATAAATAAAATGCATGGGAATTTTGAAACGCATAAATAAAATTTACATACTAATATAAAAGCCCAGACGCTTCTGTATGTATGCCCTTTCAGCGGCTTTTGAGCACTTCTCGTTGGACTAGAAGGCTGAAATTTGGCATGATTATTCGTGGATAGATTGGATTTTTTTTAAAAAATCAATTAACCAGTTGCGTACGTCAACCTCAAACCTCAGCTATTTCCTCAAAAGTACACTTTCCATTGAGCTAACAAAGCTGAAATTCGCCATGAAGGTTGATTTTAAAAGCCATATAACACAACATTCAACAAGTTTTCATTTGCTTCTAATGAAAGAAGATTTTGGAAAGAGAAGAAATATTTTATAATGTCTAACTAAAAAAACTTCTCAATTTAAACCAACATGATAAATTGACTTATTGCATTATTTCTGTCACAAACATCTAATTCACGCCATCGTTAAGAGATGGAGCTAGTGTTGCCTGCATTATGCTATTCTGTATATACTTTCTTATGTAAGCGTTTCAGCCTTAGAAAGCAATCACGTAGTTCGGCAGAACACTAAGAGATGGCACCACAACGCTAACAGGGAAATCAATCCGACTTTGATGATAAAAATATTAAACATATTTCTGTGAAGTGCATAAAATTTTGAAATTACGGATAATGAAAATAATACTGACTTTTCCAACCTACGTCAATGAATTAGTAAAATGTCTAAAAATGTAAAAGAAAAACATGGGAGATTTTTAAGCAGAAAGAAAGAAAATGTAAATTTCTTTAAAAATATGGAAATGTTTGTGCAATTGTCCAGCATCGAATCAGGGCCACCCGACTAGGAAAGAAGGCGTGCATTTTCGGCCGAAATACAGGTGACCGTGCGTTTTGCCACCCGGAATATTGATGCATAGGAAAATGCCAATGTTGAACCTAGTATCACTAATCACTAGATTGATATTTTGTTATTTTTAAATATATGGAAGAAACTTGTT
>JAGDQP010053232.1:0-13604 GCA_022664845.1 Lepisma saccharinum | reverse complement strand
TCATGTTTAGTGCTCTTTGATTTAGAAAAAGCATTTGACAAGGTATGGCACCAGGGACTAATATGCAAATTACTCAACTTTCGACTGCCTATTGCTTATGTTCGCTACATCCCTAATTTTCTCACCAACCGTCTCGCATATATCACCATTAACAGCATCAGTTCTTAACACCGGTGTACCCCAAGGATCAGCTCTCTCACCACTACTATACCTCCTCTTCAGTTCAGATCTACCGTCATTGCCATCAAACATTCATCTATATCAATATGCCGACGACACCGCATTTCTTGCCACAGCGAAAACCATAGAACAAATTAACAAAACTTTACAACCTGCGATCGGTGTTTTCAGTAAATGGTGTAACACCTGGTACCTCACCATAAACGCTAGCAAAACTCAAGCCATCATCTTCCTCCCACCCAAACATCGTTCCAAAGTCCGACGTAATCCCACTCATCTAAATCTCAGCCTAAATCAAACTCGTATTAAACCCTCTAAAACAGTAAAATACCTTGGCATAACATATGATCATCATCTCACATGGAACCCCCACCTCAAGGATATCATAAACAAAGCCTAGAATCGCCTCAATCTTCTCAAACGTCTCACTGGCACATCATGGGGACCGAAACCTATCGTCATTCTCAACACGTACAAAGCATTTCTACGTCCTGTCCTCACCTACGGCCATGTTGCATGGATATCCGCCCCACGAAAATTCTACAATAAACGAAAAATTCTCGAACGCCACGCCTTCCGCATTGCTCATAGAATTAAATTACCTAGTCAAACTGCAGACCTATACGCCCGTATTACCATCCCACATATACTGTTCCATATAGAATCATTACAACGCTATATCACAAAACGATATGAAATCTTCCATCCTCTACTGCTTGACACTATGCATCACGACGCTACATATATTTTCCACCATCCTCCTCTCATCACCAATCCCTTATCACTTATCATCAGCATCTATCTCACCGTACTTCCCAACAACCACCCAGAAATTCGTCTCCTGACTCCGTTCTCAGCCCCACAACCACCAGATTTTATCATTCCAACCGTTGCACAGTAATCCATCAATTACTAACAGGGTTCATCTCGTCTCACATTAGTGCCCCGAACCACCCCGGGGACAGAAGATAACATGCATTCGTCTACCTTAACAATATAACTGTTGTGTTTGTGGCGTGTAAGCACTGCATAATATCATGATCACATTCACCTCCCCAAATTAATGATTACGATGCAAAATCGTAATGTCCCAATGTTTTATTTAATTAATTATTAATAAAGTGTTTCAGCTAAACCTCCTTGACCAGCACCAATCCAACAATCCCCACAATGCAGCAAAACCACATCCCATAAAAAGGGCGTAACCCTTTAAGTGGGCATAGTCATGGCTTCACCATGACTATATTTTAAAAAAATTCACTGATCCATTCTGGCCACAGGACGCTCCACCTGAATAAAAAAAACGGTAGTCAGAGGAAATTTATATATTAAATATCTTGTTTCAAACCTCTTAAACCTTTCACCTTCTTTTTGTCTTCGACAGCGATATAAGCCGCTATATTGTGGCCTTTCAGACCCTTTTTAGTGTTCTTACATTCGTACTCTAGTTAATATTGTACGAAAAGCCAGCCGTAGCCCACAATGAGTAGGACAAATCCAGAAAGGGGCACTCTAGCTTTATTACTGGGGTAATATGCTATGTCAAACATCTGGGAGCTCATCATTTCTGCAGATACAAATAAGAATCCATTATAGTGCGACCCGAGATTATAGAGCGTCTCAAGCAAAATAGAGCATTTCATAAACATACTTCGTAGTGCCCACTACAACTTATACACATGTTTATCCTATAAACGTGGATGCTTGTTTAGGTAATATCCACGTGCTCAGAATAAACGCGAAATATTACATTATAACTATATGTTTTGAAAATTCATAGTTTTCTGTGTATAGTTACTATAAATTAACAAAAAATAATAATAGTTTTCATATGTAAAATTATGCAGTTTCTCGTCCAAAAATAAATATTCAGTATCATTCATTATTCATATTGCTCTGCACGTAAAATCTTTGTTTCATCTACTTCAAATATAGCTCAACTTTAGGATCAGTATATTTAACGTTACGTATCCACATAATTTGTTTTCTTTCGATAATGTTAAAAAAAATATTGAATATATACGGGGACGCTTTGGTTTTGTCTATAATGAAATCATTACTTAGCTTGTTTAAGTTACGTTTATGATTGGCAAATGTAGCTTAGAGGAGATTTTTATGCCTGGGCTATTAGAAATTAAATAGGGAATTAAAATATCACATGTTAATTTAATTAAAGTGTAACTAGCCATGAAAATTTTTCATTACCTTCTAAGAACTTGGGTTCTTCTCCACTGCTATAACTATAATCTTCTGACTCTTCAGAATCTGAAAAGCAGAAATAATATAATCATTAAAATTGATTGATTAATGATAAGGAAATAAACAGTTAACATGTTTCAATATGTTCATGTGAAAAGAAATAATATTTCTGCATCGGAATTTTAATTAATAAAAAGATTTCTTGTAAAGATTATTAACAGAATAATTAGGACAAAAATGCTTTTTTAAAATGGATGTCTGTTATTACTTGAAGATTTGAAACTTGGAGCATCCGTCAACGCTCAGTGTCACCTACAGGTGACACTACTTTAAGTGTGTGTCATTCCATATAAAATACTGGGACCATGAATTCTCCTGAACTATAGTATTGATATTGCTTAGTACCTGGTATCAATTAGATGCAACAGAGTCCTCTGGTCTATGCGGTATGAATTACGGTTTCCGCATATCTGCTTTTTGATGTAAAATCACACTTCTCTACATATAAAATTCCATAATGTCGTCCAAAGGGTATGTACCTCTTCCAAATCATTCATAACAAATCCAGAAGTATTGGTTATTAGTCAGCATGCCGGAATTGGTTTGTAATTAAAATAATTGGGTTCACACCGACATTTAAATTATGAGTGTCAGCTATATAGTTCACCGGGCATTACAGATTAAGATTTACTTAGGCAAGCAGAACAAAACTGTGAAGATTGAAATAAAACGTAAAATGATACTGAAGATGAACATTCCTTACGTAAAATGATACTGAAGATGAACGTATTACTAGTCGACATTTATTTGGTTTGATGTTCTTAAATAATATATCATTATCAATATACTTAATTTAAAATCAGTGCAATATATGCGATATTTTCAGATGTATTGTTTCTTAGTTTCTAATTTTCAATAAGACTAGAAAAGTAAATAATTCAAACAGAATATAGCGATAGGCATGTTAGGCTTGCAGTTTCGGGATGGTAAAAGAATTCACGGAAAAACATGAAGAAATTTTCCTACTGAAGTACTTTTTGTAAAAGCAATAAATTTGACCGAAAGTCTGCTTGTGTGGTCTCTGCAAATACTTTTGCACAGCAAATCAATTTTGTTCTATGTAAAAATATTCCTCGCGTACTTCCGTGTTCATCACTCTCCACTACTTTACATCTAGAGTAGAGTAGGTTTGCTAGATAAAAGTAACAAATGTAGACATTGAACCAAAAATGACACCACAAATAAATTTTACGTCCCTTTTTGTGTCTTTTCAGATTGAAAATACATGAAGTACTGCCTCAAGATGATGACCTTGGTGACATTGCCCTTATCCCGTCAGAGGATGTAGATGTGGCAGACGAGGAAACTGGTGACGAGCAATAGTATATTGTGTATTGTGTGCATTTCTATACTTGTTCCATAATTACATAATAATGTAATTCGCTTGTTCCTCATGAAGGTCCTGGAGACGATGTCTGTACATCGGAGGTAAACTGCACTATGCCACTTTCTTGACCAATTCGACTTCAATACATAGTTTCGTACATTTGAATATACTCTTCCTGAAGGTAGAGTACATCATTGTACTGAAAAGGTGGTGGCAATTACTAACAACAATATTTCGCAAAAATGTACAAGAGCGGGCTCAAATCAACAAAACTATGAACTGAGCAAGAATTTTACGAAAAGTGGCATAGTGTAGTTTACCTCTGATATACTGATATATATTTTTGTAATATTCTTAATTTCACGTAACCTCTTTTATATTCTGTGAACTTTTTCTTCATTCTTCTTTCTGAATTTTGCAAGACTTAATAATAATATCGTCTCTTCAGGTTAAACATAAAATTAATAATCTTAAATTTATTTCTCAATGCTGTTTTAAATGCTATTGCAATGTAACATTAAATACCAGATATTACATGCGGATTTTGTACGTTAAAATGATAAGCACTGCGATTCTATTAACAATCGCAAGGGCTCCGACGGTTCGTCGATAGCATATCAGACACACAAACTATTATTGTTATGATATATGTTTGCAGCACTGACAACTGGGATGTTTAGGAACGGAAAGACGAAGAACAATATGTGTCAAACAATATTCATACCACGTATGCTGTAGATAGGTCTAAAGCTATGAAAGCAAATTTAAAAATTGGATTTTAAACTACATTTGGCAACATTGATAACGGGAATGCTTAGAAACGGAAATACCCTAGTATTTTTTTTCGATTGAGTGGAGTAATGTTTGGTGCGGATACGTTCAATGGATAGATTTTTCTAAATAACTTGGTGAAACTGGCTGGGGTGCTTAGTGACGGGGACAATACGGTGTTTTTATAGTATCGAATAGTGTGTTTTCCAATTTTGGTGCAGATGTGTCTAAAGAAATTGAAGTAATTGGCAAAATTTAGTTAAAAATAATGTGTTGGCAACACTGACCCTCTACACCATTCAAGATTTTTCCGGGAATTTCGAACAAATCTACCTAAACGTTTTCGAACGACAACTCAGTCCTCTCTAACAGACGGATGAACGGGATTATAAGGTCCATTTTTGTTGCCTATTCCATCAAGTACTAAAGTAATAGTTATTTCAAATTACATTTTTTTTTATAAATAATAGAGTTTGTTGCTCAAAACTGTATTAAAATGTAGAAGAATATAGATAAAAACTCAACATAGAAAGTAAGAAAGAGGAATTGAATACACTTTCTTATTCTGAGTAATCATATTCTTTTTGTATCTCCTCATAAATTTTCTGATATAAAACTTTGATGTATATAAATTGTTACGTATTTACTTTTATTTTCTTTGTTTGTTTATTTGTTTTCCACAGGAATAGAAATTTGATAACGACTTTCTAATTTGTTTCTTTCGATATATTTTACATTACAATTGAATCATATTCGTAGCAATTCCATGTGAAATATCGTCTCCTATGATGCTAAACAGAGTATCTCATAAGAAGCAAATTTTACAGGAGAGAAGAAACTTTACCGTTCATTTATTTCTCAAAATCATTGTTTATAATTTGTTTCAAGTCAAACTTCGTAACATGAAAAGAGTTGAGAAGCAGATATCCCTTATTATTTTTAATTATTGTTAATTAAAGACAGATATAGATTATTATAGAACAGTGGTTTATATTAAAATCTTCACACATAGTTTATAGAACATTCTAACAAGGAAAAGAACGAAATTATTACTTTTGGCGATATGTAGTATAGTCGTGGTACGTCTTGACGCAAAATCAAATTTCAAAAAATCAGATACGTGGTTTTGCACGTTAAGCAAGCAGCGTTAACTTAACGAACTATTAGCAACTTATAGGCTTCAAAATTTCATGATTTTCAAAAGAAAGACAGAATTTTTACACTAACATTGAGATCTCCGGTAGGTGCAGAACTTTAATCTATTACGTCTCCTGCAATATATCCGTATCAGAAGCCATAGATACATGAGTTTGAGGGTAATTTCTCATAATTTCGTGATAAGTGGAGTCCGAATATTCTCATTAAATCTATGAGGAAATTATTACCGTATGTGCTGAAGCGAAGGATAAAACCTAATATATGAAAGCCAAATTAATTGAACTCTTAGAATGCATATGTGTAACTAAATATGTAAAAGGATGTTAAAAATGAATAAATGTCTTAAAATGGAGTGTTAGGGAAAATGGTATTATTCTTCCAGCAATAGTAGTTAGGTCCGTAAATGACTGCAAACAAAGAGGCGGTTATGAAACGCCGGATTAAAAACCTAAATTTGAAAAAAGACAGTAAGACCCACAGAGCTTTGATATTATTCTTATTAAAATATTATAGGACATGTGTTTCTGAGGATTCCCTAGAGCTGTTTGTGACATTTTAAAATAATTATGTAACAGCTATTGTAGATCTCTGCATGCGGATATAGTTATCTAAAGCAGAATTATTTTATTTGTAGGTGACCACCAGACATTTTAAATATGTGAAAGTACAAAGACCGTTTGTGTTAACACTTAATCAGAAATACAAGTTTCTGATGAGTTGGATGGTCCTTGCTTTTATTGGGATCCGTAGCAGAGATGTTTTGTAGAACATGGGACGAACTTAGAGAGAGAGATATTTGGGAAATTACAGAGTGAAGCAATTGCAGACTATATAAATTAAGCTTCTAAATAAGGAAATCTGTATTACTGCCAATTATGTAAAGCAGTTTTACATAGACTTATAGGATGAATTCGGGTATGGTTAAAACAGACTAGTAAGAAGACGTTAAAAATGTGCCTATAGAAATATTACCAAATATGGAAGTGCTGGATGAAATATAAGATATAGTTATTGATAAGTGCTTTGTCTGTAATCAGTTATGGCGAAATAATTATTGATGTATTGAATATTTTAAATAATCTTAGCATGTGCCTGATGTGCTTTTACAACAGTTTGCAAAAAAAATTCTCCATTGTTGATTGTCTGCATTGAATAAGTCCATTTTTAAGAGTGATTTCGGAATGTACCTCTTGTATAGGTGACTGCTCAAAGACTCATAATCAGCTAATACTCTTTGGAATATTTAGAAGTCTTGAAGCAGTTTGAACTATTTACAGCTCCTTTCAAATATATTTGTGAACAATGTAATTCAAGAAGTATGTGTTGTCTCTAAGTTCACAATATTGGAATAGTGACTTACGAAATAATCTATTGTCGCCTAACTTTCTAATGTTGAGCAGTTTTAAGATATTAAAGCTAATAGACTTTGATCTATTAGCACGAATACATTACTCGAGAAGTACTGAAACTTGTAGTATATAGAGAACGTAATATCATTTATTACCTCTTAAATTACCCTTATACCAGCGATGAAAAGTGCAATCCCTTACTCCACTTAAAATCTATAGTAACGTCTTAATGAATAAGCTAAATATCGTATTTCATGCCCAATGTCATCATCCCTTTAAGATTCATATAAATAGATATCAACTGCGATCTATCATCACATTCGCCGTGAGGAGAATAGAGCCATGTAGAAGGAACAGATGGCTTGCCAGTTTAGGATTCATGATTAGACTTCGGCAACCATTACAGCATTCTTAGGCATTAAAGAATGTTGTTTAGATTCTAATTCAACCCTTCCATTTCTCCCGCATCCACGGAGTTATTCAGGCGCAAACAATCTCTGCTACAGCTGGAGTAGTAGTTTTATTTGATTTTTCGCCCCAAACTATCCCCTACGAGAGGAGATTGTGTATTGCATTCTTTACAAAAGTTTCCAGAAAATACTTGCCCTCATCTTATATTGTAACGCAAGACAAATATATTGCGTTTGTACATAATACACAATCGTGAATACGCGAACTTTATGTACATTATTTTGAAGTGTGTATATTTTTCGTCTTTTCAACATATTAAAAGTCATTTTATTTTTATGTTAAAATGTTTTCTTGGCTTTATACAAGAATCTTACAATCTTACTTGTAAGGTAAAATATATACATATCACATAATACGTAATTATGGTAAGTAAAATTATATTTACATTATTTACAACAATGGTTGCATTTTTGTAGTCTTACTGATATGGTTTACAATCGCTTTTTGCTTCCTTACAATTCTTAGTAAATAACCTTTAAAATATATATATATATATATTCCATGTACTCTTGCTTACTAACGTCATCCAGAATCATTAAATATGCACTGATTCGACTTTTTGTGTACGCTGTTTGTACGATAAATTTTATTATTTCAAGAAAGTAATGTAAGAATAAATTTCGGATATACTTTCCTAATTATCAAAGTAAATGTTATGTCATACCTTATTATGGGAATGTAATAAGTTCTGGTGAACCTGAATACATCCAAGTAGACTGTATCCTAATAGAACATATCATTGGAATGTTGTAGCCAACGTTGGAGGATGATGGGATGGGTTGGTTGTCACTCGGTAGAGAATAGTACTAGGGAAACAGTTGAGAAAACGAAGGCAACCATATGACTACAATATGCAAACAGCGGGCCAACGAATATTCTTAAAATGGGTCTGGACCAACGATATCCCTATTTTATGCCAACGAACTTCGGATGACGGGCAAACAACCCCCCCCCCCCCAAACTGTGTGCCAAACATCAACAAACGATATGTCCTACAGTATGTATAGAGAATAAAAGATATTAAAGAATATTTTCATCATATTTCTTGACAAATTCCGAGACAAAAACGTCCTTTCCAAATTGTTTCTCTAATGTTTACTTCCGTAGCAGTAAAACCCAAGCATTGACTCAACGTCTTACTAGGGTTTTCCGTATATAAAGAGGGTATAATACATATTTTTCTAACTGTAGCACTGTATTTCGAACTTCAGAAAGCTCACTTGCTTAATTTTCAGATGTATAATACAATTTTTTACAAAAAAAATGTTTTTCACTTCGCGAATGCAGTAGACAACAATATTCATCGGCGCGAATTTTCATTCACTCCGCAATAATTTGTGCAATTCTCCTTGGAAATCTCATGCAATCAAGATTCATCTGACCTGAACAGTGAACATATTATAGTTACTGAACCATAGGTCAAATGTATACTACTGATTTTTCAGAAATAATTTGCAAACACTGAACACGTTCTACAACACCTCATACAATTTGAATTAAACTGCTTGCTTTGTCACGTGTCAATTCCATCAAGATTCCAAAGAGAAGAAGAGAGAAGCATATTCGATGGACTATACCAACACTTAGGGAGTTACAATCTGTAATTTCGTTGAAAAATATTTTTTAAAATTTTCATTTACAATTTATTATTTGGATATAATTTATTTATTTAAAATTATAATCTCTTGGAATCATTGTGATATTAAAGTTGGTGCACCTGTTTCATTAGCCCAAACTAGGAAACATGTTGTTGGCTATCTGTATGAAATGTACGTTGGCCCATCTTTTGCATATTCCTGGCGACGTTGCGCAAGTACGTCAACAAAATACCAACGATGGGCCAAAATAATATAGGGGGCCAACGACGCTTCCCATGTCGGGCTAATGTTGGGACAACTTTGTTTTCCCAGTCCCAACTTACAACGATCTACCAACGTTGGCCCAACGATCTGTGCTACTAGAGTAGATGAAGCTAGATTATACAAATGTACATGTTTCAAAAGTTTATGCAAGAACACGATTGATTACAGTATCATTCAAATATAACCACACCACTTGCTACAACTTAGGCATAGCGTTAAGGATTTAACACCACTCTTGGTCATCTACAACGCTAAATCTTGAGTAATATACTGCTAATTCGTCTAAGCGTACACGTAGATAAAAAAATTGGTGATACCCAACGAGGATTTAGAAGGAATAGATCGACTTTGGACCAGAATTTTGCCTTGAGACAAATCTTAGAGAAGAATACAATGGGACTGTTCATAGGCTATTCATTGATTCCCTTAACTACCTAGGTACAAAATGTAGGACATACTCCCCGAGGTCTGGTATGTGATACCACTAAATATCTACTTCCACCATTTTGTTACTAAAATTCTTATGATCACCCTTTTACGTTCATTTCATATATATTGCCTTGTAGAAGCTTTTTAGGAGCTCTATGAGCAGAAATTAAGAACTCAAGGTTTATGTTAAATTAAATTATGTTATTTAAATTAAATGGTGGCAAAAAGAGTTATGTTTTATATTTACTTATAAAATCATTATAATAATAGCCAAGATCAATTGTTTAAGTCTATTATGACTTTTATCTAAGAATACAATTATAAAAATGTTATAATATATTTTACAAGAAACAAGTTTTACAAATGCAAGATGTAGGAATTTACGGTACTACTATGTATTTTCATGTCTTTTTGCGAGGAAGGATTAATACATGAAAAGAAAATTGGTTGAACGAATTATGAAATACGAAAAATCAATAGCAAACAATTGTAACAAAATAAAAATATCTATAAAACACCAATCTCATATTACATAGACTCCATTTTCTGACTGTGGACGTACTCGATTCAGTCATATATTTCCTGCATGCATTTGTTATAAATTTTCTTCATGCACTCGAGACTCACTGGCTTTTGCACTCAACACACATATAGAATGTCTTACGTTTCTTCTTTAAGTCACACAAGTGGTAAGTTTCTTTTCTTCTTCTTGAGTCTCTTTCCTAGCTCTGTCGCGGGAGTAACAGGAGCTCTAACCTGAAGAACTCTTGCTAAGCAAGCTCGCAGTTCAATTGTTAAGTGAAAGTCTTTAATCCTTTTCTCCATATGAGGCTTAACGAGATATTTCGCCAGTTCCTTCATGAAAAAAGATCATGTCAATGGTTCGTTGTCATGATAACTGTAGTAGATAGAGCACGTTAGAATTAACGATACTGATGTCTAAAATCTGGAAGAAACTGGCCATCGGCCAACGTCGGGTTCTTCTACTGCTACAAAAACTGACACATTTTTCATCTAAGCTATCAACGTCACCTTTGCTGTCGTTGTAGAATAAGTTTATCTCATGTTTTCCTGCACAGGTCTCAGGAGTATTATGCATTGTCGACAGTAGGATAACATTCTTTACTTTCTTGGGCACATGCGATACAAGAGCCTTATCGCAGGTGAACCCATAGACTGAGCTTCCTACTGAACGTAGACTATCAGGTTAAACTGTGGAGGGATTTCACGCTTGGATTGACGTATTCTAACAACAACCATAAGTCCTCGCCTAAGCAAGACATCTACAACTTCAATTGAAGCATACCAATTATCAGTAGTAATGTTTCTGTTTCTACTCACTATTTTCCTTATGAGACGGATTGAGTCGGCAGAGAGTATTGTTTGTGATCTTCTGGACGTGTGGCTCCATCACTGGTTTTACTTATATAAATGTATCTTAGAGGTATTGAGTTTTAGCGTCAATAGGAACCTGAAGTTTCAGACCGTACTTGCAGCGCTTCTTCGGCATATAAACCTTAAACCTACTCTTGCACTGAACGCCACCAGCATCTCATCCACTGTTGCTACTACACCAATTCTGTGCACTT
The DNA here is from genome assembly GCA_022664845.1 of Lepisma saccharinum. Classification (NCBI taxonomy): domain Eukaryota; kingdom Metazoa; phylum Arthropoda; class Insecta; order Zygentoma; family Lepismatidae; genus Lepisma; species Lepisma saccharinum. The sequence continues at coordinate 2,209 of JAGDQP010053232.1, read as the reverse complement.
CCTGAGAGTTCTTTACAAATTTCTCGAATATTTCGGATATAGCTGCAGTTGGATTTTCCTCAATACGCTGAGGTCTGTCCAGTTATTAAAGCGTAGATTCGAAATTAAACGAGTTCTACTCATGGCACAACGTAAAATGTCGCGACCTGTTCCATTTGTTGCCGATATTGTTCTTGTATTCTCGTGGTTAGATCTGAAGAAGGCTGAGTAAATCAGTAATCGAATGAAAGTCTTCATTTCTAGCAAATCAACATCACACATGTCGGTCGAGTCTGGGAAATTATGTCTTCACCTTTCCCTTCGTAGCTTAAGTTTCGTAAAATCTATGAAGCGTTTCAGCATGTTCTCATCAAACAGGAGTTCCCAACAGTCGATCGGTTTAACTTTTGTACCAAGAGCATCAGCACGATTTGTTAAACCTGGTATATGAACTAAAATGTTGTGATATTGAGTTCGAGAGTTTCTACTGTGAAATGGCTCGGCTGACCATTTGAATCCATTTTTCTTTTTCAAATAAAAGTGTCCAGTGCCTTTTCTTTCTTTATCTGATTCCTCCTCTTCTGAAGTTCCCTCGCTCTGATCTGATACTGTGTCATGTTCACTCTCAATAACAAAACAGTCATCTATTTCTAGATCTTCTATATCAGTGAGATCTTCTTCTAACCACTCATTAACAGCAGGCACACACTTCGGGTCCGCAGTTCTCACACTGGGAACCGAAGCCATAACAACAAGATAAATAGCAATCTGCAACTATAGGAAAAATTATTACGTAAACACCGAGGTCCGGTATCTGATACCGGTTGCTCAAGCGATGCTATCCTCATGACAGCTTGTTAGTAACTAAACATGGGTGTGGGCACGGTCGGTGATGAATGAAAGGTACCTAGGCGGATGAACACATAATCTATTAGTTAATGAGATGCGCCACTTTTAAATGTAGAACCGGTATCACATACCGCACCTCGGTATTTAAGGGTATTATATAATTCAATCAGAAGGGAAGTTGTACAGTTTCCTTGTAAAATTTGGAATTCCGAAAAACTTGTTCAGCTAATGAGGATGTGTCTCAGAGACCGCATAAGCTGAGTACGGATAGATAGTTTCGAGATTGAAACCAGGATCAATGGATTAAAACAAGGAGATGTGTTGTCGACTCAAGTCTCTAACTTTGCGTTAAAATATATTATACTAAAAGTAAAAGAGGACAAAAAATGACTATCATTGAATAGCTTGAATTAACTGTCCGTGTACGTGGATGGTGTAGATTTAATAGGGAATGATACGGATGCACAACAAAGTTACGCCTTCGCAGAAGCTTGCGATAAGATAGGTGTACAAGTAAACGTAGAAATAAAAGCAAATTACTTGATAACGAACCGAAACACATGGAATGAAAGAAATAGATACATAATTATTAAGAATGACAACATAGAGAAAGTAAACATTTTACAAGCAAGAATGAGATCACGGAAGGCTTCGAGAAATTCAATGGGGAAATCAGTAGACGCACTCCGTGGTGTCGGTACCATGAATATGCTGCCTGCACAAGTGACAAAGTGCATGGAGCGCGCGGCGAGATGGTACCATTGGTCTCAAGTGAAGGAAAACCATAAAGTATACAATGTTTTTCGCCTGTGAAAAGGGTCGAAGGAACAACTTACAGCCCCCAGAGGGTAGGTAACCACGGACTAGTGGTTTGAATTGTATAAGTTTGAGCGACCTCCTCTGAGAACTAACCGTCAAAAAGGTTGCCTGAGGCAAGATTGTCGAATAAAACGACTGGGCGAAAAGATCCCTGCAGTTTGTTTTCGAACTTTTTGAAACGAGAAACTGTGAAGGAAATGCCGTACCTGTAATAAACGTGTTAGTTTTAGAATCTAACAGTCAGACAAAGGCGAAATGAGAACCTTTAGTGGCAGGACAACAATAACAATTTATTAAATTGTTAGAAAGAGATAGCAACAGAGAATTGAGAAAAAGTCACATATAACAAAAATTACTTTTGACTACAAATGAAATTTTATAGATTTTACGCCTCCTTTACACCAAATCATGCCGGCATGGTTAAGAAATTGATATATATTACTTGGTACAGCTGCTGTGGCGGCGAAGACCGGCGCGGTGCAGTTTTCGGGTTCCCGGGAGATAGTTTACGCGAAAGACGGAAGTTTTCCTGAAGTTCCCAGCAGAGTTTTTCCATAACTTT
>JAGDQP010053231.1:0-13605 GCA_022664845.1 Lepisma saccharinum | reverse complement strand
TAAGGGAGTGAAGTTGTTGAAGTGGGGAAATATAGGTTAAACATTTTAGGCACTCATTATGATGATGAGATGGTAAAGAATTGAGCTTCGATATCCATTGTTCTGCACAGGTCTTCAGAATCTTAGGAGGAAAGAAAAGTGGGGGCAGAGGAAGTATTGGAACATTACGACAAAAAACATCATATTGTGTGCATATTGTTTTTTCCAATACACCAATGATTGGAAAATGATTTTTCCAATGATTGCTGACCTTCTTTGTCGACTTCTACGTACATTTCTCTACAAAAACCTTCAAAATTTTAACGTTATTCATTTGGTTATAGAATCAACCGCTTTCAATTCTACGATATTAAAAGGCCCAATCAGTGAATTCAAACTTGAAATTAGTTTCTCACACCTGATTTGGTGAAGGGGCTACAGTTTACGTTCTTACAATTGAGACTTTTAACAATTAGTTTATGAAGTGTTACACGATTCACAACGTCGCATCACTGAACTCCAATCTGTACTTAGTTCCTTACTTGTTGCCTTCAATATTGTGTTAGTATGAATTCACAACGTTAGGCAACCAAGAATAAGCTGAGTTTGGAGCTAAGGATTTTACGCCCTTCAACCCCCATCCTTAATTGTAGGCAAACTCGCAAGAAATGTAAAGTGGTTGGGTTCCGAAAAAAAAAAAACTTTGTTTTATATGGGTCAGTAACTGTTGACTTCGGCCTGTTACGATTATCCGTCGCGTTCTAGTTAAAGATGCCTCAGTCGAGACTCGAACCGTTGCCCTAACGCCTTAGACCGCACTGTTACCCGGTCGGAAAAAAAAAACTAATGACGTGTAATGCTTCAAAAGTAATGTAAGGAAGATGACTTCTCAAAATAATAACATGTATATAAACTGTGTTATGTCGTTAACGCATTTTCGATCATCAGGCTCGGGCCCGATCCGGATAAAAGGGGCGTCACTGTGTATAGATAGATGCAGGGAATCGTCATCTATGGGGATGAAATTGGACCATGATTTTGAACTGTCAGCGTGGAGTAATGAAATGGTCATGAGAAAATATGCTATTCTCTACGGATAAAGAAGTAAATAGTATCAGAATTGCATTCAAACTGGGACAGAGATGTTCGTATTCGGAGAAAATGGTCTACACAAAACCAATCTACTGTCATAGTTAGGGACAATTTGAGCCAAAAACCTGCTCCCTTTCTAAAGTTTGAATGAAATTACCTCGTTAAAATGCAGTTTCATTGTCATACGCAAATTGTTACTACATGAAAAGATTGTTATTAATTTACATGTTATTTCTCTATGTAAACTTCACGAATACTAATAAACTTATCCCATTGCTTTAACAGTGCATCTAAACTCGTAGCATAAAATTCTTTGGTCCTTCACATTCAGGGACTCCATACAAATACAAGGTGGGTCTTCATATGCAGGTTTGGAGCATCCTTCAGTGAATGGAGCCAGCTGTGTACTACTTTAAGCAACGAAAACTGTTCACCGTACATAAGAAAGATTTCTTTATGACAATACTTTCTTCACACACTCCACCCCTCTATTCTTCGACGGTATATTTATCAAGTATAATCGCCAATTTGAAACTGAACTATACATGCATTGCCGAGCGCCTACTACATAATTTTTTCAAGCTGGATTGTATCAACTCATACTTCCAAACCCCTTATCCATATTTAGAAATTACTATATTAGGGTCCGTATATATATTTTTTAGCTGGGAATCTGCTTATATAAGAAAAAGTTGAATAGATATTGAAAGTTTACCTAAACTAGAAACTGTGTTTTAGCTTTAATGGGCATGTATAATAATATGGTAATGATAACTCCTATATCGGCAAAGTAATATTATATGATGCAGTGTCGCGATCACTTTTACCCTGGATCTGACGTAAGTATGAACATGGTGTGGGGAAGTGTGATCATGGCAAGCAAATTGCAATGTTTTTCCATTAATTGCTGAGGAAATGTGAAATTTGGATTTTTTGCGTCGATTCGTAACTACCGATGACACATGGGTACTACACTTCAGAAACGAAACAACAAAGTTGTGGAAACATCGTGCTTCTCCACCTCCAAAAAAGACCATGTTTATGGAAGTCTGCGGAATCTTTTGGGGTGGTTGCAAAAGGTATCCTTCTCATTGACTTCCTTCCGCCAGGTAAAACCAATACTGGTGAATACCATGCGAAGCTCTTAGACAAAAGGAAAAAAAAATAACTGAAAAATGGCATAGTTTAGCAAAGAAAATAATCTTGCATCACGACGATGCTCGCCCCATACAAGTGTCGTCGCAAGATCAAGATTTGGCTTGCGTTGGGTCGATTTGATGCCACATACACCTTATTTGCAAGATTTAGCTCCTTGATACTTCCATCTATTCTCGAAGTTGAAAGAATACTTTGCTTGACCAACTTTCTTTGTAATATGAAACTTATCAATACCTCCAACAGCTGAAATTGTATCATGCACCCTCCTGAGTGCAATTAAACTCTGCTCTGATTTTCTATGAAACATTCTTTGTTGACTGAAATCCCCTCTCCACACTGGCATTCCCATGCGACAGAATTACGAGAAATTTAACAAAGTCAGCCATCTACGTTGAGCATGAACATAAATCCAGCATTTCCCATTTTTCCTCTCACAAATCTTCATTGCTTCCAACACCAGAGGATTTTTAGCGAAAGCTCTGAATTCAACTTCGATTTAATCAGCCAAAGCTCCTGAAAGCCAATTTTTCGATACCACGATTTCCAGACAATTAGACACTCTCTTTGCAGCTAGCTTGTCATCTTTTCGAAATTCAAGAATCTCTCTGACACAGAATTGGCTTTTCATAAAGCATCCTTTGATGCGTAGCCAGTGTTTATAAATTTAGCTTCATTTAAGTTATCATTGTTCTGGAAATCAGTCTTCACTAATGGATTGCCTTCCAAAGCACATCTTTCACAAAACGAGCAGCAACAGACAACACAACAGCATGGAGGAAGTTGTCAAGGAGCTAAGGGAGTCTCTCCCTGAAATTCGCGTAGGAAGGGTTCAACAGTCTTTGCTAATGTTGTGAAAAAGCCTGGGTTTGCACCAAAAAGATTGTCATTTATGAAATTTCTTACAGTATCAAAGCTCTTGCATTCTGGTACTTTCCTCTCGTGAACAGCCAGCCCGCTGCACGTATTTCTTTATGTTGGGCAAAATTTCTATGGTCCGGGAAACAACCTCTGCATTTTCCGTCCATCTAATGCTGCAACGGAAACATAGAACACCCTGTGAATCTTATGTAATCTGCTCGACGAGCTGCAACGCCTTTGAATAAATTATAAGAAGCCCACGTTCTTCCAAGTTCCAACCCGTTGCTTGCATGGCAGCTTTGAAAGCACAATGCAACGTTTTCCAAACTTTCCTGACAAAACTTTATATACTTTGGAAGCTACTACTCATAACAAAGAACACAACCACCGCTCTTCTTTTAATCACGTGACAGTCTACTTCCATTGGCACTCAGGCCAATCGAAATGAGGCTGCTATCTCAGCATGGCCTGCTTCATCCACAAACATTTAAGGCAGTTTTACACACTACGTCTTATCGGTCATCCAAAATCAGAGATATGGAGAAGTAGATCATGCGTTTTCATATAAAAAGCATTGCGCACGTTGAAGCCGGAAGTGGACGGGCACCGGTGGTACAAGAAGTAGTCTACTATGTATGACTAAAGCAGATTACATCACGAATGACGTTGGGCTAACGCACAGTGACGTTCACCAATTCGTTTCAAAAGCACTCCCCCCAATAGTACAGGGAATGCGTTTGGCAACGCAACACAGCGCTTGTCGGCCAAGCTCACGTCGGGCTTGTCCCTGCCCGCCAGTCGGCCCGTGGTTTAGCGCCTCACGGTTACTGAAAATATTTTGTTCTTTTCACGAATTTTACATTTACTAACAAAAGCTTGGTTCTTTTAATACGTCCGACATGCCCTGGTGTTCAAATATGCGAATTAAAATATTTTAAAATTAGAACTTAACGTGTGGCCTGGTCACCGGAGAACCACGGGCCGCTTGGCGGGCGGGGATAGGTGAATCACGCGCAGACGCGGGTGGAGATAGGTGTATCTGTGTGCAACATGAACGAAAAAACGTACTGTATTTCTGTCTACACGTTTCGTATTTTCATCCATTATTTGTTCCGTCTTTCTGTCTACAAACTCCGTTTTACCTGATGGGATGTGTCTAATCCGACAAAACGTACTGTAAGACCTAGCGTTAAACGTGTTTTTTTTTCTAAGCGAGAGCCATACGAAAAATGGGCGAAATATGCATCTGATGTAAAAAAAACCTCTATAATATGAAACGTAGTTTTCAATTCTGTATAATAAAAGAAAAGTCGGATATCATAGGATATATGGGTAAAATATTTTTCTGAGGTAAAAATGGATGAGAATTTCCGAAACTTTCAAACGTAAGTTTCAATTTTGTTTTTAAAAAATGTTCCCTAGGGCCTCGTTATAGCGCCCCTAGGGTCAATTTAAAAATTTCAAATAACTCCTACATAAAGTCATATTTCCGGATTCTAGAGAAACTGTCACTCACGGAGTTTCGGAGCGGAGCCCTCATCGAGTGAATGTACAAAGCCTGGGGGGCGCAGAAGCTCCATAGATACTGACTGACTAAAGTACATATTGAAAGTAGGCGCAGCCCAAACCGGTAGAGCTAGATAAACGAATGTTGGCATGAAGTATCATTAAGCCTTGAATGGGGATCTGGGAGCTCGCAATATACGGGCTAAATGGCTAGGCAGTATTTACAATTTTCATCTAAGCAGAAATTCCGGGTTTTTCTCAAAATTCCCTGACTTTTCCAGACGGGTGGCCACCCTGTATTATTCACAAGAAACATACACTATAACGTTAGATTTGTGCTCATGAGAAAGCCTTAACTTTATGCTACAAAACGAGAAAATTCCCATTTCCCTCGTGTTTAAACTCATGGCGCTATTGAAATTTGAAGTTAGTGTTGTCCAATTTTGATTTCAAATTAATTTTCTTCCATTTTTGAAAATTGCACTATTTAAAAATTAGTGCTTGTATGTAGCTTATATTGATAAATAGGATCCTTTGTAATGCTTCCCACTACCAACAATAATTTCAGATTTTTATTACATCTCAGCAAATTTTTATGACCCTGTTTCATACATACCCCGTGTGACTACATTCGTAACCTATTTACAGATTCTCGAATGCACTGAGTTACTTCAGAAATTTCTCAAAGGCTGTTCATAATTACCTTTAAGAAAGGGATCTGATAAGAACCGTGAAATGTTCATTTTCATATGGATATGCCAAAGAATGCAAATAAAAATTTAGAAAAAAATTAACACAAAGTTAGGAGGTTCTTACGTGTATGAGACTCACCAATGAACATAAAGATCACACGCTAATGAAAGTTAGTAGCGAGGTTTCGATATTATTATTATATTTACAAACAAACAGGAAAGTTACAAATGAATAGGTAATGAGAACTCTCCACCCATAGAAATACAAATCATTTTCAAAATAAAAATAAATTGTAAAAACTAACAGCAATATCACTTTGAATAACCATCTTTTATTTATACATATATCCTCTAAACAGTAATCAGGAAAATTGTGATTTACAATGGAATGTTATATACAGCCTTATGATAACATTTCTTTTTTACACAACAATATGGAATCACCATTTCAAATGGTGCCCTTATGCAACCAGACCAAATTTTGAGTATAATTTACAAACATAATTATACATATTATACATCAAAACTTACAGAATGACTTCATACTTACAAACAAAACAAATTATCAATTGTTTTAACAATAACAATTGTATCTATACACTTATCTACATAATTACACTACGTGTGACTGATAGAATTCATTTTCATCTTAAGGTATACACACGGCAAAGACCATATCTTATGTAAAAGCATTCTATTTAAAAAACTGCCACTGGTAACGAGTTCCATTTAAAACCAAATTGATGGGATTAAAATAAGCACACATGTTATCAAAATCTTAGAACAATACACTTCAGCTCTGAAGAATTGCTACCGGTTGTAATTTCTATATCAATACAAAATGGGATGCATATGTTTATCCATCAGATTCCACAAAAATAAGGACTAAAAAAAAAGGGAAATACACAATTCTGAAAGATTTCAAAAATATATCTTACACTTCAAAACAAGTTAGTTCCCCTATTAATTATAACAACTACTAATAAATACAGGTAACATTGTATATAGAAATAATACTATAATATTCAATTCATCCTACCTTTTTCATATGCCCTCAACGACTGCAAATCATCCTTTCCCGACAAACGGAAAGTGTTCACTGAACACACAAATCTCACAGCTTCATATTATTCCTAATCAAATACTACAAATATTCTCTTAACATTACTATTCTCAAGAACAAAGTAAGATTTCACTCTACACTACTCACAAATAATGATCATTGATATCGGTTAGTTCAACATATCAACATTAACCTTGTAATAAACATATGGATAATAGTCAGCTTGCCCAATTCCCAAGCCTGGAATGTCCACACTCTGAAAAAGACATGTAGAGAAGGGTAAGTTAAAATCAACATTACTTGAATCTGAATGTTAAGGCACTAAAAATCTTACAAATAGACAAACCAGTTATTTGAAAATTATAATACAGAGAATATACGCACTAAAAGCATGGGGGTTGCAAACAGTTTCTCAGAATGTCAAAATACTACTTTAGCACACATCACTTAACATACAAAAATTATTTGAATTTTATTTAAAAGGCTTTTGGCATCTTTTTCTCAGATCGGAATGAGGTAGATATCGGCCAGGGCATTACTTACAAGTACCATTCACCTCGTCATGCAAAAACTGATGTTCAAGTTCTGTTCTGTTACGGTCAATATTGCAAAGGCATTAACTCATTAACACAAAGTTTTCTATTTCATTAAAATAAGATTTTTATGTGGATATTTTGTTCATTGATTGCCTTCTGTCCGACAAGCTTTCAAAATAGAAAGGATCTCTCGACTTTCACATACATACAAAGTCCTATTTACAGAACGAGGCTTGATCGTTATGCTCACTCCTGATCTATTTCTATATGATCTAAACTCACACAAAATGTCTCTGATCTGCTTGAATGCTGTGTCTGTAAAAATAGAGAGCGTGGAACAAAGTGCAGTATTTCAGTACGTGTGTTCCTCTCAATTCCATAATGACAGAAATTTGGTGAAATGTGCTCTTGCTTATGAGATAGTAAATGGCTGTGAATTTAAATATGGCGGAACATCCGGTACTTGCCAGAACACACGAAAACAGTAATGGGCTTTTTAACCACATCGGGTGCAACATTGTAACGAGAGAATTACTTATGCAGGATGCGTTAACGGATACACACAAAAGGAGTGACATAATAGAAGCTTTTTAACAAATTACTAGGTGAACAAACAGGTTTTCCTGAAAGATTTGCAGCTATAGATTAGCCTTAATCCACCACAATGACCCCGAAACAAAAAAAATTTAAAGCAAGGATTGGAAAACATTACAGGTCTCCAGCCTCTAAGAAATTGAAGGTCCAATCATCAGCACATGGCTGTTTTCTGGGACGCACGATGTGTTATTTTGATTGATTATAATCAATAATTATTGGCAGCCGTTCGTGATCTGCAAAAATTAGACAAGCATTCTTTGAAGAATATATAAAAAAGTTGTAGTATCGATGAAAAAAGTCAATCAGTTCACAAGTAGAGTATGTTCAAAAGCGAAATACGTAATTTCGTGAGGTTTTTTTTTTAAAACTTTGTATAAAAAAAGGAATGGTGCATATGAATCAACCCTCGGAGACTAGAGTGAGCCCACATCAGCTGGAACTTTGCTTTCATCTTCAAGCACCCGTCAAATTAAAATAAAAAAACTCCGCTACGAAATTTCATTGAACCCGTAAAGTCGACAGTGAGTGGACAAGTATGCCAGTCAGCATCTTATCCTTCTACATAAGGATTAGCGCAACGTTTGGTATTTACCTGAAAACATATTACTGGAATGTATGCACTTATTTTTGAACAAGTCTGATAGTACCTACTATGATATTCTATTTGCCGCAAGGGAAAGGCAATTGGTTAAACCTAGATTTGTTTTTCCTTTCATGTTTTGGTATCATCTTAGTTAATGTCTAATAGTACGGCTACTTATCAAAATGAAGTTCAGATTTGTTATAAAAACACGGAAAGAGGTATTATTAGGCATTAAGTAGTACGTTAGTCAGTATGTACTAAAACAAAATGCCAAAATGAAAATAAGTGAATCTACGACCTTACCATGAACTTTACTACCAATGTTTATGCTAGCTCTAACATTACAAAACAGGCGTTTAAAACATCGGACTGCAGATGTTATTCCCGTCTTGAGATTTTGTCACTTGATATTCAACCACTAAAACTTTCAGGATGTTTATACCCTGCTGCTTGCGTGATGTGAAGAAAATCTGTGCAGGAAAGCCAGTTGCTAACAAACGCACTGAGCATCAATTCTTGCAAAGAACAAACCGAGAATCGCAAAGAACTAAAACGAGAAGCATTTGAAGTTACTATTAAAACAGCCGGCATTTCCTAATCCATATTATTACTAACTAACCTTCCTTTCAGTACATTAAAATTCAATGTTGAGGACATTTGTACGAACTTGAACAGTGCTGTGTTTCTTGAGTACTTAGCGAACAACATGCTCGCTCAGATATAATGTCTGCGAGCGTGGAAGACAATTAGCAGTAGCACACGCGAGGGGAGGGGATCGAGTTATTGAGTGAACTCGTTAACGAAGTTCCGGCCAGGTGTGACATATCAGAAATGTTTCCTGGCAACGAAGACCGATGAACTTAAATGAAGACATGTTACACAGTAAATGGTGGACGAAAGCCCCAAGAAATACTTGCAGAATTCCGTTAACGTTTTCTCTCTGATTTCTCTCTACGCCCTTAATTTTTAAATTCCCAAATTAAAACCCAAGGATATACTTGTGGTGTCACGGAAAAGCAGGTTAAGTCAGAATCGGGTAAAACTGAGTTACGTACACTGGAAGACTTGTCTCGATTGCAATTTTCTCAGGGGGAAAAAAATTACGAATGTCCACTGATAACGGAACAGATGTACAGTATGACCATTATAAGTGTAATTAATCTCAGCTGTTTTCGTGAAAAGCAATCACAACATGTTCGACGTTTTAACTACAACTGCATACATAATCAGGAACCAACACGTAAAAGGAAGATGTAAAGTATATGTACAGAAGAACGCAAGTTTGGAGATACACTTATTCAAATTATTATATTTTACTTACTGCGCATAACGATATGAAAATTTCTTTCGTTTTTCCAATAAAATGATCACTATTTACTTAACCTGTGTTTCTTTGTCCCCCAGATACATTATGCCTCAACTAAATACGAAACCAGAACCGTGTCAACCTGTGATTCGAAACCTATTGTCTGAGACCACACAACCGACCCTTGAGGAACTGGTAAATCATTACAGTACAAATCTCATCACTATATCACGACATATACATCGAACAGGAAAACTGAGAAAGTTGGATGCATGGGTTCATGAAATCGACGACTCTTCTAAACTTGTCTCCAAAATTGTTCAAAATTACCAGTGTTCATAAACCGATATCATTCCTTAATCGCAACAAAACATGAGTCTTGTTTGACAACCGACAAAGCGGGCAGTAGATGGATCACCAAGAAGCGTACATTCTCGGCAGGTTTTGTCAATAGTACAGTGCAGGGTTGGTGCACTACCTCCACCACACACAAGAATTGGACAAAGTACCTTAAATCTGTTTGATTTAGGGCAATAAGACTTGTTCGGTAACAAAAAATGGTTTATCAGCATATTCGACACGAACCGCATGAATAACAAAATGATTGGGCTGCGAATTACACATTTCTACTGTATCCACTTAATTACACTGTACTTTACACATTTCGCATCAATAAATTTAATTTCTTTCCAGCACTTCAAATCGATATCTGTGCCTTGTGGTTTCATTTTCGGAATAACATTCATGAAGCGTTTGTGCCCTCTACTAGCAAAAAAAGGTTTCATTTTTTAATCGACGACATACTCCTGTTGGTACGGACAAACACGTGCAAGAATGTCGTTTTTTCTAACTTATTCGAGGGTTTTGACATTGACATGTCCTGAAATTAAAATAAGTTATCTTCACAACTGTTGGATTACTAACCGTAAAGAAAGATCCTGCTGGTTGATTTGCCTCCACCCTTTGATATGGCTAAATCGGAGCTTTCGAATTAAAAAATGTATGACTCTGGTTGGTAACAGTACAAATTAATTGCTTACACAGCCAAGTTAAAATCCAACCAGAGTCATACATATACGAATTCGAAAGCTCCTATTTAGCCATATCGAAGCGTGGAGACAAATCAACCAGCAGGACCTTTCTTTACGGTTAGTAATCCAACAGTTGTGAAGATAACTTATTATTTCAATTTCAGAACATGTCAATGTCAAAACCATCTAAGTAGTTCGCAAAAACGACATTCTTGCGCGTGTTTGTCCGTATCAACAGAAGAAGGCTGCACTAACGCCTTGTATGTTTTTAATTAGTGTTTTAATGATTCAAAATAATATGAACGAAGTATTTACATTATTTTATGAACAGACCAGAATTTGTGCCACTTCTTTCCTGGAAAAGTTTCTACACGGTAAACCTTCAATCATCTTTCTGAAGCACGTCAAAAGAAAGGAACTACTCTAACTGCAGCAAGTTTCTCTCACTAATTTGTCTAAAGCTAGCCAAAAACATTAAACTGGCATACTAATTTATCAAGTACAAGGAAAGACCTACTGTTGCTTCAAGAAAATAAATTAAAATAGACGCGTCATCTGGAGACAAGAAAACAAACTGGCAAAAACTTGCACTGCACTAAAACTGAACGACTTGAGCGAAATATAGTGAAAACAATTCTTCAGCAATTTAGTAACGTATTCATTTAGGACTTTTTTTATACACTTGGAAAATTCTACCTAGATGGTGATATTTGGTGCTTGCTTACAAGGAAGATACCTAGACATACTACCATGAAAATACACAGAACGTACGCTCAAACTATATATTTTTCGCTTTCCAAGTGGTGAAAAAAGCACATAACAGTACAAAACACAAACCATGGAGAAGAGAATAGTCATTGTCAATTATTACGTCAAAAGTGAACGATATGCAACCACATAAGGACTTTGAGAAGACATTCCACTTGAACTAGAAACATCCCACTGGTGGCTTTCAAGTCACAGCGGTCAGACTGTCGGAAGTACACAAAGCATTAACGTCGTCATTAATGTAGCATCCATATAACATTCCTGTCGTGCAGGTGCTTTTGCCCAGCCAGGGTTCCCACTCAAACTAAATAATCGAATTCACGGTTTTCAAGGTCCAAAAATTTTTAATTTCATGGTCGGAAAGTTTATAAAAATAACCTTTACTGACCGCACTACGACAATAAAAACCGCCCGGTGCCGGAACGAAGAGTGGGCAAGCCTCAATGCACAGCACGGCGGTCGGTATGTAGTAGTGGAATAATTAAACTTGTCCTCATTCAATCTTACGATGTCAACTGTATGTACAAGAAATGGGGAAAATACTGAAAAATAATATAAATAATTTTAATAATTAGTATTAATTTACCATATCCTGTCAAAGGGTTGTTATTACAAGGTATCCAATTACAAAGACATTAAGAACGGAATTTCGAATGATAATAGCATGCACTTACTTTGTCAAAAATGACAAAGATAATTAAAGCATGCACTTACTTTACAAATTTGTTAAGCTGAAACATTTCTGTAGGACTTTTTTGCTTCGCTGGACTATGTATAACTAGAGACAGTAGAATTTCGCGACTCGCGAAAATTTTAAACACTAAGAAATCGCATGGAATAGATAGATGGCTGTTAACACTTTGTGAAAATGTTATTTTTAACTCACGAAATTTGGATATTTTGCTTCTATCCACGAATTCTGAGCGCTACTCACGAAATTATATATTTTTTATTGATTCATTCACGAAAATAATGCCTACACAATCGAAAAGAATATAATTCATCTTCAGAAACTTATCATCGTATTGCCATAACACAGAGAATGTTAGAACGTAGTACACTTCATCCTCCATTCATGGCAGCAATTTTTTTGTGAATATAGTCTGCCATCTAGCGGGAAAATACGAACTACACTATCACAATGCCATTCATTACATGCGTTTGACGGTATTCGCAGTGAAAACCTGTTAAAACAAGTCGAATACGTGAGATATCTCGTCCCCTCAAAAATTTAGCTATCGGCAAGAGCAAAGGAAAGTTTCAAATGCAGTCTGTGAGAGATTATTTCAAAGTTTTCCTTTGTGATGCTCAACAATCGAAAAAAATCTGAACATGACGAAATTGGAACTGGGTATATCATATGCCTACGAAAATTGAGCTGAAAGAAAGAAATTCCTGTGTAGTTGTACATGTGTTTATTAAAAATTTTGATACCTGTTTCTGTAAATGTATAAGAAGTGTGTGACAGAAATGCACTTTTTTTTTTAGGTTTTTAGCAGCATGCATTAGTTGAAAGTATGTCTAAAATTTTAAATCATAATTCAGTACAATTATTTATTTTTAGCTTTTCAAGAATGTACCCTTACACTAACGTAATTGTACCTTCAACTTATAATTTTTTTTAACATTTTACTCATCATATGCTTAGATCCTAGTGCTTTTGATGGCTTTAGTCAATGGATAAGTGATTGGTGATTTTTCGATAATTCTTTTGGGCATGGCGAGGATTGCACCCCTCTTCAAGTTAAACTTGTCTAAATCTATAGCTGTTGCACATTTTCTGAGAGCTTCTATGGTGGCAAAACCCAAATCTAAGAGTTTGATTGGGATAAGATTGCTGGATGATAAATCTACTTTCTCAATTTGATGTCTTACATTGTCCAGATGGTTCTTTTTTACCACTTTTTCGACATGAGTCAAAAGTAACGATGTAATCTCATTCTCATAAATGGTTCAAACAAACCAGACATTGAAAAAAAAAATGGCTGGCAACAGCTAATTATTCAGTCTCTCCTTTAAAAAAAAAAACTGTTACACCCTGACTATTTTTTATCCCTCACTACAGCATCAACATCGCCCTTTCAGCCACACGATCGTTCTCCAACCATCTAACAGCACAGAACTTTAATGGGAAAATGTCAGCTATGCTGTGGTGGGCGAAGTCTGCTCTGCTAGCCGGCGAATCTTTAAACAGATTGTACAGCGCCCTGAGAAACCCTACTACGTCCAACTGCCAATGTGTAGCAAAGTACAACACCTGAATCTGAAAGATCCTGCTGAAGATCATTTAACAATTTTATGTATAATCTAATCTAAGTTTTCTGATGCTATATCACTATCTGGAAACTCAACTTCGTGAAACTTTCGAGCTGCAGCTGCAAAAAGAATGTGATTCATAACTATTTGTAAACACAAAAATACTTCCGATTTTGTCAC
>JAGDQP010053230.1:0-13605 GCA_022664845.1 Lepisma saccharinum | reverse complement strand
ATATTATTTTGACACAACATTAGTAAGAAACACATTAAATAAAATTTATACCATATTTGAAAATAATATATTGAATACACGTTGTATTAACGTCTTATTAACAATGGCGTTATGGCCCCGGCTACGTCCACGGTGACCTATGAAGAAAAAAAAATTCCATCAAGTAGGGTGTCGCCTCAGTGACAACTACTTCCTTTGGGAGTTGCAGCAAATGAGAAAAATAACCTACTATATACATAATTTTATATACAAGAATAAACTATATATATATATGGATGGTGGAAGGTGGCGGAAGTTGTCAAACACAGGAAACCAACATTCCAAAAAGTAAATATTATTATGGCGTCGTTTAGATCTGCCATAACGTCTGTTGAAATATGATTTAAAAATAAACGTACTATTTTTTCAACCTATAACGGTTAATCAACGAAATGAACCTAAAATCAACGTTGAAAAGACGTATGTATGCTACTGGGGCTGGTGGTGATAAACGTCGGAAACCGACAAACCTTGCGTCATTATTTGTGGAGACATTATGCCATTTCCGACGTTACTGTGCTAACTTTATACGCCTCTAGCTCCGAAACTACGCCGAATTCAATATTTTTTCAATAATCACTTCCCGAAGTTTGCTGGTGCATTACGTTATCACCCTGTTTATAGGCCATGAACTTGTAATCGCATCCTGCCTTACATACTTATTCATGATAGCGTATTTGGTAAAAGAGGGGAAAGTACCGAAAGGAAACATATTACACCAACGATGGTCTATTTGGTTTTCTTATTTTCATATTAGGGATCTCGTATGGGCCACGGGGGCTCAGTTGGTAGAGCGCTCATCACTAGTGCTGAGGGTCGTCGGATCGATCCCTGCTCATGCCATTTGGTCTTTGTGGTGGACAAACAAAGTGTGCGTGGGTTTTCTCGGAGTGCTCCCGTTTCCTCCCACTTTCTTCATCCCACCAATTCATCCCATCAACATCCATACGGCCTGAGCCATAGTTGCCTAAAGGCCTTAAAATAAATTCAATTCAGGAATCTCGTGGAGTGCTTTTGTAGGTTGTATATTTTGCAGCAGCCTGCATATGAATAATTTCTTTCGTTAGTCTATGTATGAAATGTGTGGGGGTAGTATCATAAACTTATAATTACCAATAATAATTATTATTATTGTGTATCCCACCAGACGAGCAGAATGTGTTGGGAGTGGCTAAAAGTATATTTTTTGAGCGAGAAAGTAACATAGATTTTTGCACAAGAAAGCACAACTGCATTAGAAACCGTCAAGCATTGATAATCCTTTCACAATACTGCCTTTACCTTTCTTTTCCTCAAAGATTAAAGGTTGTCAAACGCCCTTCCCCTCTCCCTTTCCCTTCTCTGCCCATTCTACGTCGACAGTCAAATCTTCATGTTTTCTCCCCTTGTTGCTTCTGATCTCTCCCCTCCTTTTACTCTTACTTGAGGAGAAAAATAGTTAACAGAAATTTAATTATTTAAGCCATAAATTGTTATTTTTTAAAAAAAGAAAATACGCAGATGGCACACAGAAACAATTTCTCTATGACCAGGAACAAACCGCATCTCTATACGCGTAAAACTAGTTGAGTGATGTATGAAGTAATTTTTTAACATGGGGAAGACAGGACTTTCAAGAAACGTAGACGTTAACCTTAAGGAGATATGGTAAATATGTGCAGATGTACAAAATTTCATATTCGTATCTCATACTCTGTTCTAGTTGTGGACCCCTGGATTGCACATTTTAGGCTAACTGACTCACTCATTCACTGATTCACTGACTGACTCACTCTTCATATTGTTTAGGATGTTTGGAGTAAGCTAGAAACATGAAATATGGTATGAAGGTAGAGGATAAAAAGTAGATAAAGGAAAAATTCCGACATTTTGAATAGGTCGCCATCTTGGATTCAAAATGGCTACCAAACCTAAAATTTCGAAGAATACACAGCCTAAACGACTAAAGCTAGAACAGTGAAATTTGGCATGAAACTACATCACTAATAGCAAATTAAGAAAACTTTTTAAAAAATTGAAAAAGTCGCCATCTTGGATTCAAAATGGCCGCCAACCCTAAAATTTTAAAGAATACACAGCCTAAACGGCTGCCGCTAGAATAACGAAATTTAGTTTGACAGTACAACATTATTTGTAGATTATGAAAATATTACAAAATATCTCTAAAGACGCCATCTTGGATCCAAAATGGCGGACGTCATAAATCCATTTTCCACACTGCTTGAGCCAGAGATACGAAATTTGGCATAATGATGTATTATCAAGAGTAGTTTAGGAAAACAACCACGTTTTAAAAAAGTCAACATCTTTGATTCAAAATGGCAGCTGAAATACCATTTTTCACATCGTTCGAGATAGAGAAATGAAATTTGGTATGACAGTGTATCATCACGAGTATGTCACGAAAATATAAGAAAACGTTAAAAATGTGTCCATCTTTTATCCAAAATGCCCGCCTAAGCCCCACTTTATAACGACTAAAGCTAGAGAAACGAAATTTGGTATGAAGGTGTACCATTACGAGTAGGTTAGAATAAATCCGGCTCGTCTCCCCTACTAGGGTACAGTTCCCAGCGGGAACCTGATTGCGATAAAGGGGTGCGCCCCAGCGAGGCCATCTTGGAATTCTGGGGGCAGCGCCCCAATGAGGCGAAGCGAGCATATAAATTACACAAATGTAAAAAGCTGCGAAATACGAGCAAAAGCACCAGGGGAGCAAAATGTCCAGTCAACTCCTTCAACCTTAAAAAGTGGTGAAATGGAATATGGATGAGCCTATTTCCTCGCGCCAACTTCCAATACTCCTGCGTGTCCCACCACGTTTTACTCGTCACAAACGTTAGCACTGCCAGGAGCATGTTATACAGGCATAATGTGGAAGTTTCCCCATTCGGACGCAGCGCTCTGGAGTATGAGGAAATATCTGCATCATGGGGCGCAGTGCCTGGAAATTCTGGTTGTGATAAAAGGACGCAGTTCCTCCAAACTCCTCAAGTTCGATGCGCGGCCTGCCGTGGGATTCTTGGCGCAGCGACGCGAGCGAATCGAGGGGAGTATCAACACGCACGGCAGTGAATGCAGCTGAGTTCCGCGTGTCACAAAACGTCAGCATGCTATACAGGAACAAGAGTTTATTGCGAAATCAGCGATTTTGAGGTTCAGTAAGAAACAAGATGTTAAAAAATGGAATATGAAATTTCGAAGTATGACGGTATATCATCACTAGTAGATTACAAAATATCTGCAAAGACATCATTTTGAATCCAAAATGACTGACTTCATAATCCATTTTCCAGACCGTTTGAACTAGAGATACGAAATTTTTCATAAAGGTGTATTAACAAGAGTAGTTTAGGAATAATTTACATTTTTGAAAAAAGTTGTTAACTTAGATCAAAATGGCCGCAGAATTTTTTTTTCCACACCATTCGAGCTATAGAAGCGAAATTTGGTATGAAGGTGTACCATCACAAGTAGGTAACGGCAATGTAAGAAAACTTTTAAAAAATAGCTTTCTTTAATTCAACATAGCCGCCCAAATACCATTTTCCAAACCACTGAAGCTAGAGAAACGAAATTTGGTATGAAGGAGTACCATCACCACAACGTTTCAAAAAATCGATCAAACCACCGCTATGAGGGTGCAGCCCCCGAGGGGATATGGGAAAATATTTATAATATATTATAGTTATGTGTGAATTGTGAAGATCAGAACGTTTTCAAAATTCGTGATTTCCATAATTATTAACCGATCGGAACCAAATTTAACCCAAAATGAGCTACAATATCTTAGTTAAGTGGTCCATCAAAATCTTAGATCCATCAAAAAAATAAAAATGGCGACCGATCGAGTTTTCCAAATATTCACAATTTCTGTAATTATGAACCGATTAGAACGAAACATGGTACAAAAATGTGAAAGAAAGCTGGAAAAGAATTGCTTGTGGTCTGGCATCCTTGGTTCATATCCCAATTCCAAAATGCTAGGGATCTCTGTATTTAACCGAGAGTGGCGCATAAAGTTTGGCGTCCTTATTTGAACCCTCACTTCTCAGTTTCCCATGAATACGTTTAAGGCCAGGCGTTTATCGTAATACAGAAAAGCCTTCTGTCACTATTTCGGGGAATAGTCAGTATCCCGCTGCTAATAGTTGACTTTCCACTGTACTAGCAGACTGAATTTTAGAAGGGTCCTATTAATAGATGAGACAGTTAGGGCTCAACACAGAATATAATCTTCATATATGAAGTTTGTGATAAACATTAAGGATAATCTAAAGCAACGATCTCCTACAAAAGATGCTAGCACTACCTCCATATATGTCTAATGTATTTTCACTGTTACACGAAATTTCATTGCTGCTCCCACAAATTCAAGCCTAGAGAATTCAAACTTTCAGGGAAGGAAGTTCATAACCAATTTAAGAACATGATCGATGCCAATTTTTAATTTTCTTTTTTGTTCATTGTTGAAAGATATCTATTGTTACAGGTTTCGATATTCACAATAACAATGAAGCAGTTTAAACAATGAAGGAAAACGAAAATAAGAACTCGGCATCGATCATGCTCTGAATTGGTTATAATTTTTTTCCCCTGAAAGTTTGAACTCTCTAGGCTTGAATTTATAGGAGTAGCAAAGAAATTTCGTGCAACGATAAAAATATATTAGACATATACGGAGATAGTGCTGCCATCTTTTGTTGGATACCGTTGCTTTAGATTATCCTTAAAACGGCTACAAAGGTTTTTGTACTATATTGGAGACAAAAGAATTTTGCTATATATTACAGTGAATTCATAATACTCGTTATCACTTTTTGTAATAAAGCTAGTTCATCTTTTAGAAATCATAGTTTTATTTCCATACACAAAAAATAGTTGATAAGGTTGAGCCTCTAAACCCATGAAGAAATACAGTACATAGATATAATTGGACATATTTGAAGCAAAGAAAACTATACACCAAATTTTAATACATAACACCAATTTCTTTTCATTTCAATAAAGAATAATGTTTCTTCAGGGATTCTTGACAGGGTGGCTATCGCCAGATCGAATAAGATCACAGTTGTTCGTGACAGTGTGACTATCGCACGACCAGAAACCCAATAATTTAGAGCCTTTATTTTACTCATTTGAGGGAACGAGGACATGCAGTTTATCATCCGGAAAATTTCCACAGGAGGGAAGCCCGTTGTCTTACCTCTTATTTTTTCCGAGTATTATCTCCGAATTCAGGAGAAAATCCCCGAAAATGCAAGAGGTAGGACCTTAGTTATTTTAACATAATAATTTCCCACCATGCTTAGAAGTTATATGCAAAAACATTATCAACTTCAGAATTAACGTTAAGTTAAATTTTAGACTAAATCATAATTTGTGACACGAACTCAGTAACAGTGTTTGAATCTTAAGTAACACAACAGACGTGTTGTAATTGGTCGGAATTACCTCATTAAAAAAAATCACTTGCATTCCAAAAAAAATGGAGGTATCTTTTGATTGGTCGGAAATACCTCATTAAAAATTAACTTTGTATGTAAATAGTACAGAGACTTCTTGTAATTGGTCGGAGCTAGCTAATTAAAAAAAAATATTTTCATTGCAAAGTGAAGATGTTCAGCGCCACCTTATTAACATTCAGTTGTCATGATTAGAAGTTTAAAATATTGTTATTATTTCCGAAAATTATGCAATGTTTTACATGGGGTACGTACAGTTTACCACCGGACAATTTTCCACCAAAATTTGTCAACACTTTATGCAAAGGAGGACAATTTGCCACCACTATAATATGAGTTTAAGTTCAATGAAATGTCAAAATTATTAATTGAGTCCATGCTCTATCCGAATGTATTTGAATAAAGACTTGTTTTGCCTACAGAAAGCATGAGTACATATTTTTCTGTAATACATTTGTAAATTATTTCTAATTTGTTATTGTGTTTTTATAGGTCATTTTGATAATTTTAAGTAATCAAAATCCGGACCCTAGTTATAAAACCCATTGATCAGAAATATAAATATAATATTTGTAGGTTTATTTAACGGACATATTTTTGCTGAAAACAAACATTGTTTTACGTATCTATTAGGTTTAATTTTAGACCTATATAACGAATATCTTTTGTGTTAAAAACATATATTTTATATTTGTGATTTTATTTGTAACTCTGTCATGAACATTTTGTGTTCAAAACAGGCTCTTTCTTAAATATTTATTACATACATTCCTAAGCTTACACAGTAGCCATTCTTTTGTTATAAACATACTTTTCCTTCCTGTTTATTAAATTCATTTTTAGGCCTATGTGATGGATATTATTATGTTGTTTGCATCCCTGGCTTATTTTTTACTTTAAAAGTTACAAGGACTTTCCTTTCACATTTAGTTAGTTCGTTGTAAGCATGGCAATGAATCTTCTTACGTTCCAAACAGAGTTTGTCGTATTTACTAAATTTATTTATAGGTCTATGTAATGGCCATGTGTTGAGATATGTGCTTCTACAGGTCTTGCTTAGTCTTTATCTTAGATTTTACAAGACATTTTCATATATATTTATGATTATTTAGTTGTAGACCTACGTAACGGACAGTTTCCCCCCGTAGAAAATAGACCTATTATTTATTATGTATTAAATCAACTTTTAGACTTATATAATAATCTTTATAAAGCTCCAGCGTAGCCTAGTCGGTAGAGCGATCGACTTCAGTGCGAGCGGTCTCGGGTTCGATTCCCGCTGAGGACCCAAAAATTTTCGGTGTTGGCCCAGCATCGTGAGGACAATTGGGGAGCTGCTTTGAGTAAAAGACAGTGTTGAGCACAGAGAGAGCTTCGGCTCTCCTCTCCCAAACCGTCTGGTCAGAGTAGGAGCAGTAGACCAACTACTCCCTTCGAAGAGAGGCCTTATCCAAGTTTACCAATCATTAATCATATTTGTATTCCAAAACACAAATGCTCCTTATATCTCTCCAATAAAGAGGAAATAAAATTGCTATCAACTGTTTTACATAGCCTATTATCGTAACATTATAGCATTTAAAGCGATATATTAATATACGTTACACTTTTAGGCCCGGTTACTCGGTGTGTATTTTTTCCCTTTCTCTAGTGAATTTTTTCCCTCTCTCGCAAACTGACAACACCTGCATTTCGACGCTTTGACCGTTTCCTTCGACGATTTGCCGGATTCTTTCGACGTTATGACCGTTTTCCATTTTCGACGATATGCCTTTCTAAGCTTTGACCGTTTTTGCTTTTCGACGCTTTGACCGCTTCCTTCCAATTTGTCCAGTTTTTTTCGACGTTATGACCGATTTTGCGTTTCGACGATATGCCTTTCGACGTTTTGACCGTTTCCACTTTTCGACGCTTAGACCGTTTCCTTCCATGATTTGTCCAATTAATTCGATGTTATGACCGATTTTTAGTTTCGACGATATGCCTTTCGACGCTTTGACCGTTTGTAATTTTCGACGATTTGACCGTTTCTTAGAAGATTTGTCCAATTCTTTCGATGCTATGACCGTTTTTGATTTTCGACGATATGCCTTTCGACGCTTTGACCGTTTAGCGTTTCGACGTTTTGACCATATCTTTCGAAGCTTTGACCGTTTTTTCGACGATTTGTCCAATTCTTTCGACGTTATGACCGTTTTTGATTTTCGACGATATGCCTTTCGACGCTTTGTCCGTTTAGCGTTTCGATGTTTTGGCCAAATCTTTCGAAGCTTTGACCGTTTCTTTCGACGATTTGTCCAATTCTTTCGACGTTATGACCGTTTTTGTTTTTCGACGTTATGCCTTTCGACGATTTGGCCTAGACCCTATTGAGATGCATTTTGCACTTTGCAGAGATTAGTGTGCGTGTGTTAGTGTTTTTTTTAAAAAGAACTGAAACATTGAACGCCGGTAAAAAAAAGCAGGAGAAAACGTTTCACCCAATTTTTCCCGAATCTTATTAAATAGGTAAAATGTTAGTTTTTGATTATTTTTCTTAAACAATTCGTTCAAAAAAGTAAAATATAATTTTGTTTATGCATGTCTAAAAGAAAAGCATCGGGTGTTCTTTATCGTAAAGTCACTTTATAAATTCTTGAACTTTGCGCGCCCCATGTTTTTCATTTTAGTTATGGATAAACAAAATCATTTTTTACTTTTACGTAGGAATTGTTCACCAAAACTACAGTCAAACGGGGCTACTTTGACAGGTTTTGTACTATTTTAGATGCGTACACGGGACACTTGCTGCAACCAGTCAATGGTACTATTCTCATCCTAACATTAGGTATCTAGGTTATCACATCCACTGCTGAACTTAAGTTTCTGCAAGAAAGTTTTGGCGGGAAAAATAAAGAATCGCCTGTCAAAATAGCCCCCGGTATGGGGCTACTTTGACACCTTATGTATTTGCTGCGTAAAGTCAAAGTTACCCGATGTATGGGGTTACTTTAACATGGAATTATTGTAAATACAGTGCAAAACACTGTTTTGGTCATGTGTAATATATGCTGTAACTTTTTTAACCAGGAAATCTTAATTTTTTCATCATTATACAACATTATACAAGTTTTCCTTAAAGCTTTACTTTTAACATGCCTTTACATGTAACAACGGAATTAAAACCTTAATCGTCAACATCACAATCGTAACAAGCATACTGAGGATTTTTCGATCCATTATTACAAAACTCACACACCCATTTTTCGCACCTGACACACTGAATCCACTCTCTTCCGCCCTTGTAGTTTCGAAAGTCACGCATACAGATCACAGGTGTTTTCGTCATACCCTTTTATTTTCTTCGCCTTCTTTCTCTGGCGGAGTTTCTTTTGGAGCTGTGATGGTTGTCCGGTTTCCAGTTCTTCTACCATAGATTCCTCGACGACCACCTCTTCCGTCACCAAGGGCTCTCCGACGTCTCCCTCTTCCACCCTCATATCTGGTCCCGCAGTTTCCATTTCTTCTTCCCGTGGGAGCAACCGCTTTCCAGGAGAAGACAAAATCCTTTTCCCTCGCTTCCCTCCGCTTGTGATCGCTCTGGTGCTTGGTCCCGCTCTGTAATCATGAAGAAACTCCAGGAGACTTACGTAAATGTCTCTCTTGACCTGTGTGCTATCGGGCTCTTTGGGTAACTTTGAGAGGGGAGCTTCAACGTTGAGGGGAACCAAACCTGTAGCGCGGAATCCTACCTTCAGGTTCTCGCCTATAGTGGGAGCCAGGGAATCCATGCAGTAGACCATGAAACTGTTCCTTGAGAATCGATCCGCTTTGTCTGGTCTCCTTCCGCCATGAGCTCAGTACGGCTCTCCACTTTTTAGTGGCCCATACACGCTCAAGTCCAGCGGGTGGAGCAGATGCGCCGAGTTGGGTGGCAGAGCAGCCAGGTAGATGTTCCTCTCCTTGGCTCCCTGAATGACAGCAGGGGAGAAATGGCTGGCGAGATTGTCTCCGATAACAATCTTAAAGTCACTCGGGGTCGTGTTCTTGTCGAGGTGTGGGACAAGAACATCGGAGAACCACGTCTCGAACAAGTTCATGTCAAACCACTCACTTGAGCTGCTTGCGTATTTCGTTCCCAACGGCCCTCCTTTTGTCCAGTTCTGGTAGAGATTTTTGGACTTGTATACAACCATTGGTGGAAGAAGGTGGTCCTCAGCCGACCCGCAGAACATGATGTTGACATTTTGGAATGTTCCATCACACGCATCTCACGTCTACATCCTCGAGGAACAACAACCTTTGAAGCTCCAGGATCATCCACTACACAGGTTTCATCGTAGTTGAAAACGTTCTTAGGTTCAGCAGTCTCCAGGACACTGGATATGTTCTGAAAGAACTTCTTGACCTCTGGCTCTCCAACTCGTGCTCTTGCACCCTTTATGTTTGTCGCCAATAATTCACTTAAGTTGTTCCTTGCAGTGAACGCCTTCACGAAGTCGCGACCTGGGACGTTCGTCCTTCCTTTCCATTGCTCCACAACTCGTCCCTGCTTCTACACGTACTTGGATGTCATGTGACGAATGTCACTGGATGTCATTGGAAAGCCCCAACTGCTTGTCGTAGTTAGGGACTTGGCAAGCAATTGCTCCTCCTCTTCTTCCAACACAGGTGGATGCCCGGGCTCTCCCATGTGCCTACCGTGGACTTTATTAAGCAATGTGGTGTGCGGGATTCGGAATGTCTTGCTCGCTTCGGCCTGCGACATCCCCTTCTTGATTGCATCAAGCGCTTGCTGAATCTGCTCCTCCGATACTGCCGGGAACCTGGCTTTCGTTTGTAATGCCTCACATTTTCTTCCTTACTGTTAACTGGTAACGACGCAGATTACGGTACCGTACCGTACTAGAGACAACACGTGCTATTGGCTTGGAAGGACTTTCTGTAATGCGTTCGTTATCAAACAACATTATTACAACACAACAATGCTACCGGTATCACATTTTTCGACGTTTGTTTGTTTCTTGTGTGGGCCTTATCCATTGTTCATTAAACAATGTAACACTGACAAATAACAACAAAGAAAGAGAAAATACGGTACTTATTATTTAAATTTCATTTTCTTTTTCTGAGGTGGTTTACGACTCGTTGATATAGATAGCGTATCAACCTTATGCATGAAGGTGTG
This sequence comes from Lepisma saccharinum, assembly GCA_022664845.1. Classification (NCBI taxonomy): domain Eukaryota; kingdom Metazoa; phylum Arthropoda; class Insecta; order Zygentoma; family Lepismatidae; genus Lepisma; species Lepisma saccharinum. The sequence goes on along the minus strand of JAGDQP010053230.1, from coordinate 2,934 downwards.
TGCAACGTGTAACAACTCTCCCCTGGCAGTCACTCCTGCCACTATAAGCCGCCAGTTATTTCCGGTTTGAGAAAAATATCCTCCAACTGAAAACACCCAGCAACCCACTATAACAAGAGTAACCGACAAAAGGAGCTGAAACAGAGGGGAGGATCCTCGCTGGGACCCCACAATTAAAGCCGTTACTGTAGGTTAGGTAAGAAAGTTGTGATAGTAAGTTCAGAAACAAATCTAGAAATTCTTTTTCATAAAACATATAATGTGAACTATTATATTGTCAAATTCACAGTAAATTACAAATTCCATTACAGATGTGACCTATCGTTTTATAGGTCCTAATCACATACAATGAATCGTTTGAACAACTCGTAGAAATCATGACATATTCCAAGAAAATTAATAAATAACACTATGATATGAATATAGAATAATACACCAAATAATTACACCCCAATTTCTATGAAACAGTATATCCAACTTTTTGACTGAAATTATGACTTGGATTCCTAACTTCCCCTCTTGTGGTTTTCACAATTACACGCCATAAATCCACGATCCGGAAATAGGAATCTACTAATAAAGTGCTGAAGAAAACGTATACCAAATATGAAAACAATCGCACTAATATTCTAGGAGATACGAGGTAGTGGTCACGAACCCAACTGCCGGCTATCAACCCGAACACGTGGTTACAAAGAAAGATGAAAATTGGAATATTCAAATAATTCCTTCTGATATCAACGTAAGATAGATCAAATAGATAATAACAAGACTTTAACAGCAATATTATCGCGACATACAACACGATGGCAATAGATACATACGATACTAAATTTTCGACGTTACGAAGGACTCTATATTCAAGTTCATCAAAAACCATTTCCTTAATCTCAATTGAAACAGTACATTTCCCGACGAATATTTACGACCTGTAGAACATACTTCATTCAAATAAACTATCTCACTCATTCACGAAGAAGTCACATAATCCGACGAAACTGAAAATGGTGAAAATTCACACTTACCAAAATATACGCGAAATTGAAGATTCTCAGGACTAATTAACGACGAATACGAAATCAAATCACGACGATTTAGAAATTCCACAAGGACGGCTATCAGGAATCCATAGAAACTTGCAGACTTCATAAATGCAGATACGCTATACTCTATTACGTAACCAATATCAATTTCTAACAGAATATCTAACACTCCAAATATCAGTTGTTTCCCCTGATGGCACACTAGCAATTATGAGGATTCGTGGTCCTTCATACCGACAGGTACAAATTGCTAGTTACAATTTCTGCCCTTAGGCTGCTCTGTTATACATCAGTGTTTCCAGACAAGTTTTCGTACTTCTTCACAAAAATAAAAAATCCACTAAAATAATAATAAAAAATAACCAAAACACTTTCTGGAGGAATAAAAGGGTAGCTAGCGTAACTACAAAATGTTCGCTACAAACGGCGCTCACAGAAAGGAAGAATCGCTCATCTGTCAAAGTAGCCCCGCTCTATGTCAAAGTAATCCCCAGTGTCACGGTATGTGTTTTACGGTATGTCTTTAAAATGTGTTGTTTTTTTCGAGTTATTTCGGGGTTCGGATATTTTTCCTTAAGCTTATGCTTTGTGACGTAAATCCTAAAGTGTTCTGCAATCAGTCAAACTCCACATCTTTGCAGGCTAGTATTTATTTTAGGATATAGAAGTACATATTTTTAAAAAAATATCGAAATATATCAATATATAGAAAGATATCAAAGTAGCAATGGAATATTTGTATTGCCACCAAACTTACGTCGCTATTCAAATTGTCATTATTGTATTACGTCAGGAAATTATTTAAATTAAGGTTGCAAAATTTGAGAACAGCACGACTGAACAGTAAAGAAATGTCTAGAAAGATTTTTAAAGACATATTTTCTTAAACAATTCATACTAAAAACTAAAGAATAATTTTGTTTATGCATGCCTAAAAAGAAAAACGTGGGGCGTGGCTTGTACTTTTTAGTACGAATTGTTTAAGAAAGTATGTCTATAAAATGCTTTATTATTATATTATTTTTATTATTATTCCCGTTCACATTTCGTCCTCACGTCGACATTTCGATAGCTTCCAATTCCCTTTATTCCTCCTCTTGCAGAGTTTCATCTGTATTAAACGAAAATTTCAATATAAAATAATTAATATATTAAAGAAAGAATTACAGAATCCATTAAAATAGGTATTTACAAAAGATGTAATTAAGAAATCTATAAGTATAAAGAAAACCTTTATTTCTCTGTCTCTGATAATTATTCTTAAACATCAGTATAAGCTCATTATTTACTTTACTGCAAACATTGATTTTTAATAAGTATTGAAACGTTGAACTGGAACACACAAAGAATATTATAATTCTTGAAAGTTCAGGTGCATCCGGTACACAAATATACCTGAGCCAAAGATGCCTAAAGGCTAAAAATAAAATTCAAGTTCAAACAGTTAGAACATGTAGTTTTATAAACATTGTATACTAGTTTTATGATTTTCGCACATAACTTAAAGAAAACTGCCACAAACATCTATGGCTCAATCGAGATTCGAAACGAGAACCTCGGGAACGCTGGCCTAACGCTCGTCTATCGCACCTGGCAAGAAAACTGGGAATTAACAAGTCCTGGTAAAGGATCGCAATAATGGTTTAATAGGGAGGCTTAATAAAGAATAACACCACCGCATTTTCAACTAACTTCTGGTGGGCAATCACACAAAACGTGTCACTAAAACTACATAATTGGAAAAAAAAATGTAAATTATAATGACAAATTTCCAACACACAGCTAAAATTTTAAGAAATGTGTTCAACTTAGAAATATTGTCAGTATCGAAATGTTATGTACAGTTATTACGCTCTTGTCTAAAGTCTACTTCTCTCTGCCCCTGCTAGTT
>JAGDQP010053229.1:0-13605 GCA_022664845.1 Lepisma saccharinum | reverse complement strand
TAGCAAAATTTTGACTAGGTTAGAATTCATTTTTTTCCGTGTAGGATAGAAAGCTCGAGGTCTACGCTATTTCGTTTGAAAAAGTTGGAGGTTGACTTAAGTTATGACATTTGTATGAAATAAAGAGTGCTGTTAGAACTAGTGGGATAAGAGAGATCAGTGGCGTAGGGTGCTATTGTTTGCCCGTTGCGCAACACCCCATTTCTTAAAGTAATTTAATTTTAAATTCAATCACTCTAAAATATAGAATATGTAATAATATTCTACACCTCGGAGTTAAAAAGCCAAAGTTTCCTTTAGAAAGAGAAAAAAATTACTTCACAAGTTCAGAGTTTAATCTTGGTGTTGTAATCCATGCGCACACGCTTTAAAGCATATCTCATAACATAGCCTTACCGTACACTAGATGTTGGAGTTGCATTTGTAATACAATTAGTGCAGATCTTGAGACGTTGTACGCCAAATACAAGCAGAACGTTTCTGCTCATTCCTCTCCTCCTAGTTTGCATTGCTTCAACCAGGTGGTGGCGAGCAAGCGACAAGACCTTTTCCTACGCTGCAGAAAGGTCGTCTGCTAGTTCCCTTCATTTACTCGTAGTTTCTCTCTCTTTGTCTGTCTGTCTGTGTGTGAGTCCGTGAGAGAGACAGAGAGAGAGAGAGAGGGAGGGAGAGAGAGAGCGTGTATGTGTGTGTGTACCCGCGCGCGAGCGTGTATATGTTCTTTCATGCTTTCAACAGGTAAGTTACCACAAAATGTTGAATTTTACGTGCAACATTCTGGATATTGGAGTGACTCCTTAGTGTCGGAAGATAGACGCCAGAGCAAATGCTTAAACTCGTATGCCCACCTCCAGTTTAATAAAATGTAGACCAAACTTTCAGTTCTAACTCAAGTTTATATGCTTCTTACCGATTTGCGACCCGTTTTTTTTATTTAAGTTTTAAATCCTGAATTATTCGTATAATAGTATACTTACCGTACTCTGTATGTAATAGAAAATACTGCAAATAATATTTAATTTTTTTGCAACAATTAAGACATGGATAAAAACGGACGACACAGCGATTTTAAGCGTAAAAAGCTGCGTTAGAACTGAAAATTTGGTCCTTATTGGTTTAGACTGGAAGTGGACAAACGAGATTAAGTGTCTTCTCCTCTTCCTGTCTTCATATATTCATGAAATTTTTGGCAGCATTATCAGTCAGTCCAGTATTGCTTTTAGACAGAGGTCATTGTGGGCTACTCATGTCACTTTAATCGCGAAACATAATTTTAAAGCAATGGCATTGTATCGTCCTATTTCATATGCTGTATATATACTGTATATTGTTACGCTCATCAAGTGAATCTATATATGAGGAAACCTGCTTTTATAAATAGTAATGTAATTTTTTTCTTTAAATTTCCAAGACGTGTGTACTTTTTTCCCGTAGTCCCCAATTTAAATATTTTTTAAAATATTTCAAATACTAATAGCACTAACAAAAATGTAAGTTCATAGCCCACTAGAGCTTACAAATTTACATGAAATACAATGGACTGCGATCTCGAGATCTTGTCCATTGATGAGTGATACGTTTTCAAAGATTATGATGTCATTTTTAATTGAGGTCTCAGCACTCATCAATCGACAAGATTTCGAGATCGTTGTCCATTGTATTCATGGTAATTTGTATATTCTAGTGCACTATGCACTTATATTTTTGATAGAGCTCTTAGTTTTAGAAATATTTTGAACAATGTTGAAAGTGTAGGGGAGGAGAGTGAGGAGCCCTCCTATTGGAACTTCCTGTCCAGAAGCGTAAATACTGTCTTTGAATATAACGAGTATATTATTCAATACATGAATAAAGATGGAGGAATAGAAAAATTCAAACAATCCATTGCCCTGAAGTGCTCAAGAAAACACTTATTAGTAGCCATTTTAATTTATGGCTTTCCTTTTTTTTTAGTAAAATTATGCTTCTTGTGGAAATTTTGTTTAATCAACTTCTAAATTGTGAAATTGACTCTTCCTTGGCACAAAAGGCTATTTTTTACTTTGCGTTGAAACAAATATTAGACATATTAAAGACCAGCTTGATGATTCGAGTGAAACAATAAAAAATACAAACACGGTATCAAAAAGGAGAAAGAGTGAGAGAATGGAATGGGTAAGGGAAGCAAAGGAAGTATGCGATGTGATTACTTGCGAAGCACAATCCTTACATTCACATGGCACGTTATGGCAGCCACGCTGTTTACTCCAGAGAAATTTCCGAGTTACTTTTAGAATTTTCCAAAACAAACTGTGGAGAAATTATGTTTAATTTACACATTTCTTGACAAAGAAAATCTCTGTCTTCAATCCACTCGGCAGAAGAATGTCGATCAATATCAGAAGTTCTGGGTTTGTTCGACTTTACCGTTTAAAATAGCTTGGAGAAAACGTTTAGTGAATCTTCAAAGTTTCTAAAAATGATATTAACAATACCAATAACATTGACACAAATTTCTAGTAACGAAAAATTGTGACAAACTATGAAATTCTATTCTCAATATTATAGCTACGACATTTTTCTAAGTTTTCTCAAAATCGTAACTAATTGATTTAACGCCCCTTTATTTGACAATTTGGTCACTTCTTTTGTGTCTATGTTACATAATTACGCTCTACGTTGACTGATTGTGACTGATTAGCTATCCAATCCTCTCTCACATAGTGAAAGTCTAGACCCGCAGCCAGGGGTAGGCTGAGCCCCTGTAATTTTTCCTTGCCCCAGTACATATATTTAATTTTATGAATTTTTCGTAAGTCCAAGCCCTTCTCTAATTTTTCTTGATCCCCTACTTTTTGTGGCTGGCGGAGGGCTTAAGTACAACACCCAGTAGAGACAACCACCGGCCGCCACTGAGGTAGATTCTGGGGTCTCAGCATCCCCCTTCCGTTTAGTGTCCTCCTTGCTCGCAAACTTACAGTGGAAAAAACAGTAGCGTAACGTTTAATTTCAAACACAATTTACTCTCATGTATTATGGTGTACATTTTTCGTCACTTCTCGAAATCTGAAGTGTAATCTTTTATTTCGCAATAGGGACACTGTGGTATTCAATTTGAGCCAGAGTGCACCTCAAAGAGCTAGACCAGGGGAAGGTCTGCTGCGTCCTGGCCGGGATTTGAACCCGGGTCACCCGATCCTCAGTCAAACCGGTAAAATAATTTCGGTGGGCGTTGGTTGAAAAGCTCCTGCACTTAGAAATTTTGAATTTCAAGAAATGTAACGCGTTGTACTGCTCCTATAACATCATCTTGCAACCGTTTCAGCTGTCATACCAGATTAACATTTTTCTATAAGTTCTAGGCGGTACTAATCAGAAATTTCGTCCGAGCTTTCATATTCTGTCTGATTACTATGATATAGAGCAGTGAAAGTTATCACAGTATAGTAACTATTTATATCCATCATTTCAAATGTCCGAGCTAGTCAAGCCAAATCCCTCCAACGATAAAGCAACCAGGTCTGTACACCTTGTGGTTCACATTATTATTATTATTATTATTATTATTATTATGGACACGGCTTAGCAACACTGACATCGGGGTGTTTGGGTGACAGGGAACACCAACAGTATTTTCTATTATGTCGAATAATATTTGTGGAAAATTTAATATTGCAACGTTTAACATATTAGAAGCAATTTGAAAAATGAATTTTATAGAAAATAAGTTGGCAACAGTGATAACTGGGGTGCTTCGGGTCAGTGAAATCCTAAGAATCTACCTTCTGTATCCAATAATGTTTATGCCAATTTTGGCGCAGAAAAGTATATCGAATTGAACATAATTGGAACAATTGATTTTTTTTATAAAATAGGTTGGCAACAATAAACAACTGCACACATCAAAATTTTCCTGCGGCTCTGAGTTAGTCTAGCCAATACCCATCACAACACACCAAGCACCTCTTTACACCTTGTGGTTCCTGATATTTCATTTCTACACATATATGAACGAACGGACTGAGCGGTGTTGTAAGATCGCTTTTTCTATAGTTTCTCTATCACGGAATATAAAATGTAAATTAAAACTTAAATTGAGCTATCAAAACTATTAATATTACGTTACTATTGCGTTTCATGAAAATAAAAAAGGTAATGTCTCTGCCACTGGGATTCGAACCACTAGCGTTAAAAGTATAAAAAATTAGAGGAGAACGCACCAACCGATTACGCCACAATACTACTCGTCTTCTTCCATGCTTTCTCTGTGTGTGTGTGTGTGTGTGTGTGTGTGTGAGAGAGAGAGAGAGAGAGAGAGAGAGAAATGCATAGTAACGAGTGCTGCGTGATGTGCATATTATAATTTTCTTTTTTCTTTGTATTAATTCCTATCTCTTAGAACATAACGTGAATGGTATTTCTGTCTATCTCGTGGTTCTCACCTACTAATAATTTCTTACTGCAAATGGAGGAATATCCTGGCGGTCCATGTTTTGGCGCATATTTGTACTGTCTTGTTGGTTGTCCAACTATTAGGCGTATAGTGAAACAATTCTCATGGAGGAAATCGCATCCAACCTCCATTTACTTTTGTAAGTGGCTGTACAAGAGCACTCTGCGAGATGTATTGAAGCAATCCACACTGTGTCAGGCACAAAAAAAAAAGTATGGGGCACAAAGTGAGTTGAACAATATTGCAACTAGTCACTTGAATTTCAAATTACGTGTGGAAGGTAAAAAGTATTGAGACGTAGCCAAGCTTGCTGGAAAGCTATGCTCTACCTTTGGATACATCATAAAGAAATATAAAACAGAGTAATTATTGGGGATCCGGTCTGGTCAACAAGGAAACTAACTGCCCGGAATGAAACCTGCATTTTTCATTCTGTGAGTTAAACTCAAAGAATTAGTGTTAAAGATTTGGCTACTTCACTTGCCTAGGATATGTGGATGTGTTACAGATGTGTGGATGTGTACAAAAAATTGGGATCAAGATGTGTAGCCAGAAACAAAACATACATATCAGAAGAATGTAGAAAGAAGAAGTTTTAATATTCCAAGAAATATTAATATGAATGCCTGGAATTCTGGAAAGTTCTTTTTTTTTTTCTGGGATGAGACTAAGATAAACCTGTATTGTACTGATGGATATGAAGACGTGTGGCGACAGAAGAATGAAGCTTTCAGAAACCAGAACATTGTTACAACTTGTAAACATGTTGGAGGGTCTGTTATGATTTGGGGTTGTGTAACTAGTGGAGTGGCCAGTATTAATGCCCTGAATACACATTCTCTAAATCCCATTTTTTTCTATGAATTTTGGATTGTTTGTGGTGTAACATTAACTTACATATCCTAGGCGAGTGAAGTAGCCAAAGCTTTAGCACTAATTCTTTGTGTTTTGTTCACAGCGGATTGTATTCCGCAATGATTGCTCTGTTTTAAGTGTTTTATGATGTATCCACCGGTAAAGCATAGCTTTCCTGACGCGGTGTGGATTGCTTCAATACACTACGCAGACTGCTCTTGTACACAAAAGGATACCTAGAACATTTCTTTTGAGAGTAGTATGTGGTTGTCCAAATACTTTTTAGCGATGAATATACGTAGTCGTCACTCTTTCGTTGCCTGTTATCTTACAGGTGAATCGAGTGGTAGTTATTTCTATAGTATTCTATCTAAGGCATCCAAATTATCATAAAAGGGCAAGCTATTTCGAAATGCCATGTTTTAGTAGTGATACAGTCTGTTTTTCCTCTTTGTTGAACCTGTCCAAATACTTTTTTCACCCGCTGTATATAGTTTCTTAAATTATGTTTGTGTATGACAAAATCACGATGAATGATCCTTAAACGACAGAAAATGACGTCTTCATTTTTTTCTTTTCTTTCTCTTTACTAAGTGGTCTTTATCGATTTTATGCACGAAACTGCAGAAACAACAAAAGAAATACACGAATTAACTTCTTTGGCCAGGGGAGGGGTATTATACGTGATGTAATTTATGTAAGTACGTAGCACACGAGTTTCAGGGAGAGATTTATCAATGAAATAGATTTGAAAAGGGAGATAAATTTAATAGAAGAGGAAAACGAATGACCATGTACTGTTGAAAAAGAAGAACCGACTTCACCTTATCATTTGGCCCCTCTATTATAGGGGAGCCACTTCAACCTTGGGGGAGCCCTGGCCCCCAAATCCCTCCGGGATCAGCGCCCTTGGTGTAATCCAAAGAAAAAAATTAGGCGAGTCGCCAAATAACTTGTCCTCCACCCACCCATCCCAAAATACCTTCTAATAATTTAAATGTTGTTGTGCAAAACGACTGCTGTCTAGTTCCACAACACTATCTAAATTTGACTAAGAGGCTGTCATTTTCTACCCCCAAAAATATATGTTCTTATAACTTTTTAACCTTTGCGATGCAAAGCTCGAAACTTGGGTGCAAAATAGGGGCACAACGATAGGCTACTTATTTCTAAAATTTTGGTGTGGTGGAGGACCAAGTTAATGGACCTGGCCCCAAGCATAAACCCGCTGACACGGCACCCGGTCGAAACCTTGGCCCGATTAACCCGGTGACTCTTTTCAGCTCTGCTTTGTTTTGCTTGGGGAGACGTAGAAGCCTGTTACAACACTGAATACAGCTAATAGTACATTTTCTTTTATTATTTACTTTTAAAGGCTAGATTAAATTTTAGTAAAACGTTTCAATCTCAAGAACCATGCTCTAAATTGTAGAACATCTACTCTGTTTTCTTCTTCTTTTTTCATTTACCCTAAATTGTCCATAGGGTTCAAGAGAACAGTGCAATATTAAAGCGAAATTAATCACCAGTTTTCGTTTTGTGATATGACAAACAAAGAGAGAGAGAGAAAGAAAGAATAGGGTCGGGGTAGAACAGGGAGAATTGTGGGAAACGAGAGGCAAGGAAGCGAGACACATAAATCGAGTGCTGAGGGGGTTATTACGTCATGAAATTTTATTACTGCAGACACACATCAACAGTATGGCAGCCCTAAGGGAATATTTCGTGGCGAATATAACATAGGTTTGTGTGCAGAGCTCGTAAAAACTGAGTAAATATCTCTCCCTCAGCTCTAAAGGCGTGCAGTTTCAGATACGCACACGCATTCAAGCATACAAACGAAATTTCTGTCTCTCCTAGCCTTTGTTTCTTACCGTATCACTTAACTGTCTTTTATATACATAAGAACCACAGTTTTAAAGACATTTGAGGCCTGCATTTACACTACTCCTATTCTAATATATTCCTCCAATATTTGGAGCTGCAGTCAAAAGCGTTTACAGATTTACTTTATAAAATGCACACACACACTCACACATTAGCACATGAACAGAAATACAAACAAATCTAGCTAGCATATGAAATGAAATTTTAACTGATATATTTTGTGGTCGTACTAACCAATAAAGATGAAATTCATAAACTTTTCTGTCTTATGGTAAAGGTCGTTCAGCAATTATTTAAGATGCTATTTTCGAACTGCTGTAGTTTTATGGAAAGTTCAAAGGGTGTAATAAAGGAATATTACAAGGTTCCCTGACAACCACTCACTGTGTCTGCAAGGTTTTTAGCACACAGAACATAAGCGGCGCTGAGCATGAATATGAAAGCCTGAAAGTGATGTCTTATGTGTCTCGTCAACTTTCACGCAACAACAATTAAACACTATATTGGTTATGATGTTGATAAATAAATTATTTACTTGTGCTATTATGTCAATCAGTTTGAAAGTGGCGGAGATTTAGAGAGAATAAAGGATATTTGCACCAGGATCCAAAACGTATCCTTTTGCAGTGTTCCGTTTTTACAATTTCCAGAGAGGGGGAAGAGTTAGGGAGATATGTATTATACGGTATTTTGAGATCGTTCATATTTCAGGCTAGAGATACATCTGTAAAACAGAGCCAGGGAAGATGTTTACGGATCTCAACCATTCCCCGCTACAACTCCAAACACTGACTGGCCTTTTGAATTCATCTCTCAGGACTTAACGATGTACAGGGTGTTACAAAATAACACCGACAAAACCACCTCACGAGATTCCTGACATGAGAAACAGTAGAACTGAGGCGGCATGGTATCCTCAGAGACTTCAGACCTATTTAATCCAAAAATGCATATTCCAAAATTTTGCCATGGATGTGTAAGAGATTCCCCAAGTACAGGATTCACAGACATTCTCTGGTGTAAATAAGCACGAATAAGACGCCTTTCCGTATGAGTACAGATGCGAAACGTAATCACTGGTATCTAACTGGATAGTGCCGGTCTCATTTACTGATAACAAATGCACCAGACATTCGTTGAAATATTCGTAATTTACTCCTGTTTGTTATGCAACAACTCACCTTTTTTTTAAAAAAAAAGGAAGTACCGCTGGAGATATCGAGTTGCCGTAAAAGAAGTGTTGTTACTTGCTGGAAGGTAGACCCATTCATCCTTATTACGGTTTACCTTTACTTCAGAGAATCTCCTACTTCCTTTGGGGAATCCCTTGCACAACCATTGCTGTTTTCGAATATGCATTTTAGATAGAGCAGGTTTGAAGTCTTTGACGGTACCATGCCGTCTTAGTTTTATTGTTAATTGTATTGGAAATATTAAGTTCTGGAATTCATTTACGTAAACTTCCTGCAGCCTATAGCGCCGAGCGTTTGTGCATTGTCGATGGTCCATAATTTGTCTCTTATTTTCATGTCAGTAATCTCGTGAGGTGGTTTTGTTGGTGTTATTTTGCAACACCTTGTAGACCATTTTAGACTTACAATGGTCCCTGGTGGTCTGAAATGATGTTACTGTCACATATCCAGGCCAAAGTCCATACTCTGATAGACAAAAGTTGAATAGTAAGGATCAAACTGCAAATGAAATGCAATAATATGCAAGAGGTTTTTAATATTTAAAACGTTATCTCATAAGTAAACCTGGTTCAAAGCGCTTTATGGACCAAACTTGGTAGAGGTGTAGGAGACTTCAAGAAACGTCCAGAAAGGCAAGATTAAAAGTGCTTTAGTCCATAAGGACGGGTGCAGTGACCAAAAATCTGATTCATAAGAATAAGTACGCACAGTGTGATCTAACAAGTCTGAAAACACACGTCTTTTTGTAAAAGGCTTAAAGTAATGGAAAACAAATACACTTTAATGGAGACTTGGTGGACTGCACTGTCAGTTAGAGGATATGTTCGTCATGGCTGATATCTTCAAGTCGGCTATCTTGGATCTTGTTGTATTTTATATATATAGGAAGGGGTTCGTGTAATATATCTGGGCTTTAAGTTTGTAAAAAATGATTTCCATATTTTTGTGAGAAATAATGAGATGTGATATTAGTATGCGTTGCGTAGTAAATTATAAACTTTGGAAATACTTTGTTCTTGAAACTGTGCAAAAGACTGTACATAAAAAGCTTTCAAAACCGACAAACAACGTTTTTTTTACCAGTTTTGTTTATTTATTTATTTTTCTTTGCCTGCAGGTATGTATTCAAATGCTTACAAGTTTTACATTGGCAACCCCATTTTTCTTTAAAAAAAATGAGCTTATTAACATTAAATGTATAGCCATCCCATGTCTGTAGGAGGGATAACAGACTTCGGAGAGCACGAAACTAGAGAATAGGTATAGGAAAGGAATCGACTCGGAACTATACGGAAAATATCATCCCGGCATTCGCCTCATGTACCGAGAAACCCCTAGAAAACAGAATGGTCGGCCAAAGCAGGATTTGAACTGTCGCTCGGCGACACCAATACTACGATCATGGCTACTACGTGACCACTCCTGTTAAAACTGTCTGGAGAGACGCTTGAGGAGATAGAGATGGGACAATAGAGATCAAAGAAGCAACGATCCTCACTCTGTGATATTCTAAACTCTATGCATCGTCTTAAAGGTTACTTTCATTGAAAACCCCGGGTAAAAGTACATTGACTAAACATTTTAAAACAGCATACGATGTATACTAAAATTCGATTTTGTGACTTTTCTCTACTTTTCGCTATCCTGGTCGTTTGTGATTCACCTTTGGGAGTTTAGGTTGCGTTGTTTTTAGAAAGCTTCAGAAAAGTTCTTGGCAACATGTATGCAAAATTTTAAACAAATATCCTACTATATGCATTAACAAGCAAAACATGCACTTACACATAAATTATGCATTTATATGCTCTACAAACCCCACAATTTCATTGCAAACAGCCTAAAACCAATTTTTAATCTCACAGCATATCGAATACTCACTAAAATAGAAATATGCAAAAGACTACAGTCGTAGTCAAATCGACAGGAAACCAAATTTCTCTTCCCATAACTCTCGTTATGTGAGATTTTAATTAACTAATTCAACTAACCTTCATGATATTAACATACAAGCGAGATTCATGGGAGCAATAGTTCGTAGGGCGAATAAACTGATAGGATGAGAAACGTACCATTTTATGAAATGATGAGAGTTATTCTGATTCAGAAACTTAAGACTAATATTTGTAGTCAAGTAGTAAAAGCTACTGTTGGCATGGTCGTTTTCTTTATTATTATCAAAATGAAAATGAAAAATGGATTTATATTTGTAACATACAGGAGATTGAATTGAATACACAATGATGGAAGTTTTCGGAGAATATGTTGGCTATTTAGCAAAGCTCCTGAATATAAGTTGTCTACACACTTTGAAGATATGTTAATTACGAATGATGAGTTATCAGTGTGTGAAGATGCTAATTATGGCTAGTGCTTATGGAATGATGGAGGTACTTTGGATTGATATTCAGATGCTACCATGAAATTCGTGTTTGATAAATGTTTTTTACGTATGAAATGAGTATACCTTTTCAGTGTAAGTTGAACTTTGAATTATGCGATTTCATATGAACTCCGGTATAGTTTAGAAACCCATCTCCTGTATAATAATTGCATATCGTGATCCATAATGACGAGATATGAATAATTAAAATACTATATTTGTGGTGATACTCCTATCCAAAACAACTACTCCAATATATTTATTATACCCTAAAGACAAATGATAATAACAGTACCCATAATAACAAAAGATAATATACACTTTACAAAATTTCCAAGGTTTGTATTTCTTTCTAAATTTGGCACAAGATATAGCTACACAAATTCAGAAGCAAAGAGTGCTGCGGGTTGAGGCGAAATGTGTTTGGAATGCTTGATTTACTTCGTGAATCTTCTTCAATTTTTTCTTCGGTTTCTCGCTATTTAATTCATGCTTTGAAATTGAAGTCATTGTGAAAATACTTCTTCATTTTCGATACATTATTGATAGATATTACGCTTCTACAGGAGTAAATGTTACAATGATTTTCCACCAATGAAGACAGGATAAATTCAATAGTTCTGTATTTTATTGAAACTATGTATTATACATTCACTACTGATAAAGTTTATTTTCACAGTTATTGGTGGTGGAGAATTTAAATATTCACTAATGCTGTTTATGTTTGAATGTTCCATTTGGTTTTCAATATCTAACTCCATCGATTATTTTAAACATCTTCTCCTTCACCGTCCACATTTAAGGAAACTGGAAATTGAGACAATTTTACGGAAATCTGCACAGCCGGGTTTATAAAAAGTTTCGTGGGGTATAACTGTAGTTGACATCATGAAATATAGTAAATAACTGTGCATGCTACGATCACTTACAGTTTAGGGTTTTGTGCTAGTCTAGTGAAGGCATCATACATAGTTTGGTGCAAATTGATACAACAGTGTGTGTTTTAGCACGCAAAATGTATTTGGTAGTTATCCCAGTAGATATATACCATATTGGGACTATAAACAGTTTATGGTTCCAACACAGTGGAATGAAGGCGCCATAAAATTTGGTAGAAAATTGGACTAATGTTGTGCAAAAACATCTCATTCTTTTTTTATCGGTCGAGCTTTTCCTTTTCGAACTACTGAACTGAAGGTTAAATTTCATGTCTTAATAGAAGATAGCAACATTGTTTTTCTCCGTGAACAATAGGCAATGACGAATGAAATTCAACTTCGCTGGCCTGCGGAATTTGGGTGACACAACAAGTGAAAAATTATAGTCCATAAATGGTACTCGTATTTGAATAATTTTTGGTGCTCAGTGTACAAACGTAATAATAATTTACTCTTTCACCGTTTGCTATTGTTCTCAATTTGTTATTGTCTCGCCCCCTGCCTTGGTCTTTCTTTGATTTATTACAATTATGATGTCTCCTGTTGTTCTCCGCTCTTGTTCCTCATCATCTCGTTTAGATCCAAACCACAAGGAATGAAATGTCACTTGACTGAGTAGACGACAGCTTTTGTTAGTTGAGGACAGAAAGTTCGTCCCCCTCCCTCTCTCTCTCTTTCTTTCTCTTGTGTTTGCAATCTTCCATGAAGCTGCACTTGAGCGCTACTGCAGTGTTCTCCTACCTCCCCCACACACACACACACTTACCAACCTTCTTCACTTTGTAAGAAGAAAGGAAAAAGACCAAGGAAGGGGTTAGGAAGTGGTCCCCAGAGAAGTAGGAAGCTCGAATTTCAAGATTCTTGTATCGAGCGTTCGAAGGTTCTCCTGGTGTTATAGTCGAAATAGAATGGAACTTGTTCGTCTGACAAAGAAGGTTGTATCCCAAGATGTTACTGAAGTGCCAACAGCGATTACATCTTGTAATTCTAAGCAAAGAAATTTTCTTTTCCTTTCAATTTTACTGGTACGATTTTGAGTAAAGAAGGGACGATTAAAATGTTTCGTAGCTAGACTAGTAGACGCTTTTATACGAGGGCTTCTGGGAAAGTTTCTGCAAGCAATATGAAAAAAGACATGGAAAATTCTGGAAATGGCTTTATTGCTTTTCAAAGAATTCACCTTTAAGATTGATACATTTTTGCATATGTTCAAGCCAATTTGGAAAGCAATTTTTTTTTCCGCTCGGAGTCTGATATCTCAGAAAGCGATGTTCGGAATGCGCCAACAGCTGCTTCAGTCGACAGAAATTGTTCACCACGCATCTTCTTTTTAATGTTCAGGAACAAAAAGAAGTTATTAGATAGTAAATAAGGTGGGTACAGACAATGAGTCATTAATTCGACATTTTTACTGGACAAAAGATCAACAGTTGTGTGTGCAGAGTGGGAGAAGGAAGAATGATTCGACAATTTGGGTTTGTTTTACGCAATTCATTGATGACCTCTGGCAGACAAATCGTTGTATACCACTTAGCATTTAGTAGTCCTTCGATCTTCTAAAGCTATGGTTGCCACATGCCTAGTATAACCGAAGGAACGAGCTTGGCAACACTCCTCGAACGAACTACTTTTGTTGGTTTCGGCTCACTTTGAAACACCTAAACAGTGGATTGCTGTTTATATTTGGGTTCGTAGGATTAAATCAAAGTTTCGCCTCCTGTAACGATGTAGTACACCAAATTTGACTTACTTTTTTTTAGAATTTCTTTACACCACTTAACACGAGCCTGGTTTCGAGTTTCGGTCAAGTCGTGTGGGATCCAACGGCTTGAAAGCTTTCGTACGTTCAGGTAACTATACAAAATCGTATGTATTGCTTTCATGTCAATGTTCTAGATGCCTGAATCTGACGGTATGTCA